>VOPJ01008218.1:0-32209 GCA_014673585.1 Semibalanus balanoides
TGTGTGTGTGTATATATATGTTATAAGCGTATATGTTCATGCCGGAACATGTATGCGTATACGTGTATACTCCGTCTAAGCGTGTATATGCCATCTATATGTCGGCGCGCCTGGCGGCCGCAATCGCAACCTTCGATTAAGGTTTCTGCTGGTGGGCGTCGGGTCTGCCGCTACGTAATCCGACCGCGGGTCCCGTGGCAGTCATATGAGATGCGTTTAATAGCGCAGTCTTCGATTTGTTTGGCAGTTGGTATACCACGGCGGCTTCCATTAATTAGTTTACACCACATAAGTTCTGACGTCAGGCTCATACATGCTCGATGTTGGGTCTATCGTAATGCTTACCTCATTATTTGTGATCATTATAGAAAACAGGGGATCAGAATTCATAATCGTAATGTAAAAACCCTTACTTACGGGCCTATAACAATTTAACTAAGATCAGAGTTAAGATTTAAGTTAAGAGTTAAAAGAGTTAAGAGTTATATTTAATTAAGAGACTTATAAAGAATATAACTCCAATTGAATTGTTACTTAATGAATCGAGCTGTCTTTATATTTCTAACTTTAATTGATTGAGTCGCTGCCATTTTAAAAAGTAAGGCTCCGAACCGTGATCGGATCGAAGAGCTCTGATAGAACCCATGATTGAATCCCCAGTAAACGTTTTTGAAAGCTGATTGAAATCTGGTTTCATGAATCAAATGTCAAAACTTTTAAGCTTAAACGAAGTTCTCTCAACTTCAGGGTTTTTTTGTACAGAAAAGGTAGTTACGGTATAATTAATGTCCTGCACGAATGCCGATTGTAGAAATATCGAATGGCTTTAGTTCTTTGTTGCAAATATAGTTTTAGCTCGTACTGCGTTTGATACACTTTACGCGATCCACATTAATTGCGTTGGAATCGTCCGGGGCTCGAAGTCGTATTGAATCGATTGAATCTAACATTCTGACTGGAGATCTTTGAGTGAAGCACAAACTTCTGATATTCTGACTGAATCGTGTTGAATCCATTAACGCTGACTTTGGTTCATGACAGGAATAAAATAAATGAATCGAATATAGTCTGCTGCTTTCAGTATTAATAATTAACAGAAATAGGCTTAATCGTCGGACATATATTACTAAATATGATGCATTATCAACCCATAGCTCATTCGTTGAGGCTACTTAAGCCCGACTTAGCCGTCGGATGATTGATTCAATTGTGACTCATGTACTATTATAAACGAGGCGGACTGACTTGTTTCATGACTCGTCCCCTAGGGGCTTCGGATTCATGAGTTGATTCACGCAACCCATTCTTAGGATGGGCCAGACATATGATGACTTGATTTGTTCGAGCTGACTTAATACGAAAGAGCCGCTGTCTGATACACCAGTGGGATAAATGAATCACCGCATTCTACCCCCCACCGGCCTAAATATGCTCACTCATCCCGAACTTCGCTCGCTGGCGCGGTTCCGAGTCGGTCCGAATCGTGACGTCATCGTGTTCCGCAGCTGCACTGCCACTGGCCCACTCCTCCCCACCCCCAGGAAGGCTAGGGCTATGCTGACCCTGAACCCCTGACCCTAAACCCCTGACCGGCCCTCGTACCTCGCTTCCACACACGCCCTTTCCACAACAGACCCGGTGTTTTTATTCCCATGTGTATTTAACGCTTTCACGGCGATGCCCTAGTGCCAGTGCCCCTCAACTCGACTCACACACACACAACGCACACACACACACACACACCACCGCCTTGCTAACGACTACCCCCCTATTCCTCATTACTTCCCCCCCCGTTCCCTGCCTGGTCTGCGCCTTGATCCAATGTGCCTTTACATGTTTCACGGGCACGTTCACAGATAGATGGATGGTCCCTTCACCTCACCCCTATTCTCATACTCCCCCGTTCCGGTCCGCGCTGGGCCTCTGCTCCTTAACGAGGTGCCAGCCGGGCCATACCCTGCCCCTTCAAGCCACTTTGCACATGTTTACAAGTCGGTCGCCCTGCGCTGGCCTGACATCCATTCCGCCCCTCGACATCCGACCTCTCTGGCCCCCGCGCATAACATCTTTGACATCCCGCCCCTACATCTTAGCCCCTCACACCCATCATTCACCCTGCTCAGCCCCGCTCACTCGTCCCCGCTCAGTCGTTCCCTCCCCGCTCTGATGACGTCATATTACTCCCTAGCTCGATCAATTAGTGCACACCCTCCCCACTCATGGACAAGTCATTGACCCCCTGTCCGGCCGGTAGCNGCGGCGAATACTCCATGCCTCCCCTCCAATACAATGTGGACCCGTCCATTCGTACACAGGCCAGTTCAATCACACATTTTTATTTGCTACTGTACGATGATGAACACCACATGCCTCCCCCCACTACATACATGGACCCGTCCGTTCATACACGGGCCCGATTATCCTCCCCTGTTCCCTATCAGTCGGACCCCTTACCATCGCCCCCAATTCAACCGCTCCCCATCCATCCCCCATTTGCCTCCCACCCGTGGACAAGGACGATGACCCGCCGGCTGGCAGCAGCTGGACCGCCCCTCCCCGCTCTACGATCCGCTCCCCGCTCTGATGACATCATAGTATTCACTAGCTCGATCAATTAGTGCACACCCTCCCCATCCCTGGACAAGTCATTGACCTCCTGTCCGGCCGGTAGCAGCTGTCCCTCGAAACCATGCCTCTCTGGGTCCCAAGGCTAATGGTAATGGTAATGATTAGACCGGGTGGGGTGGATATGGAATCTGGAGACGGGAGAGCCAGCGAATGACCTTACTTGGTGGGGTCTGAAGGTGCCGTAGAAGCTCACTGAAGTCACTGGTGCGAGCTCTTCGTCTTCAGCTTCCCTCACTGTCTGGGTTGAATGACCTGGCTCTTCTAGATGCTCTGGCCGGTCACAACTTGGTCCGGTGCCTGTTCTCGTCTGCCTTCTCTTCTGCCAAACCTCATATATAATATTGAAGGCCGCTTCCTCGCTCTCCCTCCGAGCTTTCCGCCGGTTAATTGATGGCGGCTGCAGTCTGCCCGTCTCTTCTCTCAATTTAATCGGTTCGCCTTCCGTGCTGTTTATCGAGCTTCCGCCGGTACTGATTGGCGGTGGCACCCTTCGCGTCCGCGTCTGCTGAACGTGCTACCCACCTTCCGGCGTTTAACCAGCTTGTCCTGTGTTGTTCACCCTTTGCCGTGGTCAGCTGTTACAGGCCTTCCCCGCTTGTTTTTTTTTCCGACATCCTGGACCGGCGCGGCTGCGGTATTGATACACCGGCTCCGCGCGACTGCCCGGGGTCGACCTTCAGCGCGGTGTTTGGCCATATTCGCCGCGATTGGCTGTCCACCTGTGCCCTTAAGATCCGCGTTCCTTGGATCGGCTTTCTCTCCGGAAGAACTTACCGCCGCCGTCAGGAGCGGTTCGCAGGTCGCCGGGCCGTTCACATCCCGTCGGTTCGCTCCGGACCCTCACACGCGCACTTTCCCCGGCGGGAACTGTCCCACTCCGCTGCTGCTGGCAATTTTGATAGTCGGCTGTTATGTGGGGCGGGCGGCCCGCAGTGCGTCTGGACTTGATTCAGGGTGATTTTGTGCTGTTTGTGCAGAACTTTTCCTGAGAGTTGCTAAAATCTGGTCACGTCTCGGCCCACTACACCGCCAGCGTAGTGGAAACCGCCATATACCGGCCGACGTTTTTGTCGGCGGCCAGCTTGCCCATACCCTGAATGATGAAAATAAAACCGGCTGCAAGGCGACTCTATGTAAGCGACGTTACAGGAGCACCCTATCGTCCCCTGGATCCGCGTCTGTTGGGTATGGTATGTAACTAGCCAGGGGTGTGCGAACCAGTGACGGCGGATTGTATTTTCGGATGGGAGGACAAAGCGATCCAAAGGGGCCCCCAAGGAGCGTCAGGGTCCCTGTTAGGACTGAGGGTCCCCTCTAGCGGATCCAGGGGCGGCAGGGGCTTTAGCCTACCCCAAATCGCCTAAAATGGTCAAAATGTGACACATATTCCAATGTGGAAGGAAATATAATAAACTTTTACAAGGGCATGTTTTTTTAAACCGTTCAATAAGCCTGGTACAAAGAAGCCTAACTAACAGTTTTCCCTATTCGTTGAAACTTTTTGCAATTTAGCCTCTTCCAAATTGCCTGCAGCCCACGTTCTGGATTCACCAGTGACTGGGTCCCCTTCACTAAAAATAGCAATTGCAGCGACGATGATGCACAGTGCACATCACGAAAATGGGCATTTTACGACCAAATCACAAACAATTATTTACCGCCCCCTCGCTCAATAACTTTTTGAAGCCATATAGGGCAGTGGGCACCTCAACTATTTGAGCACCCACAATCATTTTGATAAAACCACACCCCTGCGCTTTGGGCACCTCGGCCGCTCGGCCGCTTCTATTGGGCTCAATGGCCAAGGCCTTCTCCCATTGGACCGAGGGGCCCTACCGGCCCCTTGGCCCAATGGGAGGGACCCTGTGCCTTCTCCCCTGACTGTGTTTCTTGACCTATCCAATGGTGAAATCCCTATATCAATCGGAGCAGTGGCTGCAAAGTTATTAGCTTCCGAAAAGTGTCTGTACAGCCGTGTCGGGCCGGGTCAAATGTAAACTTGTCTAGTAAGTTGAAGAGAAACGTCACTGGCACTTCGTCCCCGCTCGGTAATTAGACCTGAAGAAGTCGTAAGGCGAAATCAAGATTAGGTTTTGACTTTTGCATTGTATCTTTTCTTCATTATTTCTCATTAACCATGACATGAGCACAGGCTATATCTTATATCATCTTATTAACTGCACAATGCTCATTAGAGCCATCCATTATATATGCCAGGATTGCTTCTTTAAATCAGCTCTTAAAGGGAATGTTTCACATTAACATAAGATTTGAGTTGAGATGGCCAAGTTGTTGGATTTCCGTTGAAATTAAGTATTGAGAAAGTTAAAAACACCACATAGCGTCTAATCGAAAGTAAATTTGAGTTTGGTTTTGACATCTGCCAAAAAATAAGACCCTAGTGTATTAGGGTAGCTCTTTAAAGCGCGATGTGCGTTCATCCCTTTTTATCAAATTTTGATGAAAGTAGACTTGTTTTACATTTGGCTATACATTAGCCATACATATTGCAGCGTGAAGGTTTTTTATATTTCCTAAAATTCATTCATATGACGTCATCAGCCCAAATACTAAAACCTAGTTTTTCATGAAATTGAGTTCTGTTTGTGAGAAACAAATGTCAGAATCGTGTTCGGCAGCAATTACTTCATATTTTGCACCACAAGCGGCGTACATTGGACAACTTTCAGAGAAGTGAAACATTCCCTTTAATGCGCGAACACGTGGAATCTGATCAATTATCTAAATCTTTGTCAGACATTCTGGGATTTGACCCCAAACCAACTTTTTGGTCATTCTGGATTCACGATCGCTTACCTGCATCAAAGTTATGAACGAAGAAGACGTCAGCACGCGAAACACACGCGCCAACCACGTGTGTGGCGGCCGTGAAGAGGTTCAGGTTGCCCACGTGGTCAGCGTGGCCGTGTGTGGCGACAGCGAAGCTGATGTCATCTGGCCTCAGGTCCAACGATGCTAGTCCTGTCAGGGATCGTCAGCAGTTGGTCACATGACAGGGCAAAAAACGCAACAAATATGATGTGACAGACAGAAGAAACAGTCAGCACTTACTCACAGGGTACACAGCCAGGTTCAGATTTGGAATGAACGGCGCAGGATGACGCTATCGATCAATTGGTGACCGCTCGCGGATGTCGGGGAGCTGTGCGGGGGTGGTTGCGGTGGCGAGGGATGAACGGTAGTTTGTTTTGAGATTAAGAGATCATGTTTTGACAGCGTTAGTTGTATCCTTAGGTGTATTAGTCTCAACTGTGCTAACCTGTAATTTTACTGTAACACACTGTATAAAAATATAAATATATATAAAAATAAAATAAAAACTTCGCCATAAAAATATGGGGCTAAACGAAATACACGATGATTATGATGATGATGATGGGTATGGGTGACGGGTATCTCGGTTATGATATAATTATCGCAATACACACAACAAAATACTAGCATTTTCGTGAAAATTGTGTCGGCGAAGGTTCAGGATCTTGGATGTTTATATTTTTGCGATTTACAGCGAAAAGATTCACTACATAAATACAACAGAAAGTTTGGGCAACGCATCTGGACAGGGGCTCCGCCACGTATTTGACATGGGGGGGGGACGGGGGACGGCATCGACAGAAGCCGAATGGTCGCTGCCAGCGAATATTGTTTACTGCCTGGGGGGCGGTGGACACTGGTCATCGTTTTTTTGGGGAAACTTTTTTTGGCCAACAGATACCCTTTTTTCTCCCCGTATTTGGACAAGTCACCTTATTTTGGTATTTGAGTTTTTTTCGGAAAAAAACGACAAAAACGGGACACTAAGTTGCATACATGCTACGGAAAACACACATATAAGCAGTAATAACGTTTATCTCAAACCAGACTCGCAGGAGGTGTCGCCGATAGTTTGTTAAGGTGGGGGTCAGATGAAATNCCCGCTCACTCGTCCCCGCTCAGTCATCCCTTCCCACTGGCGAGCAAAGCTATTAACCCTGCCGCCCGGGTGGGGCGGCTGGTCCCTCCTCCCCACTCTGATGACTTCATACTACTCACTGGTTTGACCAATTAGTGCACACCCTCTCCATCCCTGGACAAGTCATTGACCCCCTGCCCGGCCGGTAGCAGCTGTCCCACGTAAACATGCCTCTCTGGGTCACTGTGCCAATGATAATGGGGGGGGGGGTGTTTAGACCAGGTAGGACGGATAATGATTCTTGGGGATGGGAGAGCCAAGCGAGGGACCTTACTTGGTGCGGTTCTGAAAGGTGCCTGTGTAGGAAGTCACTGAAGTCACTTGATGCGGGCTCTTCGCCCTTGCAGCTCCCTCACTGTCTGGGTTGATGACTCGCGGACAGAGGATCCTCTAGGCAGCTGGCGCCGGCCAACCATTGGCTCGCTTCTGGTGGTCTGGTCTATGGATTACCTGAGTATGGATAGGTGTCTTCGCCGGTGTTCCATTGTTCCTCGCGATCGGAGCGAACGGCCCGCCATCTATCGGGATAAATATCGTGAGCTAGCTGGGCTGACGCCGGCCGTCGGGCTCGTTCTGCCGGTATGGGAAGGTATGTTGAATGAATGAATGCTCGCTGAAGGGTTCGGAGGGCTCCAACTACGGGAGTTGCACCATTCGGAAGCTAAGCTCACGCGGAATCAGTATTTGCATATTTTTGCCAAAAATCCCTCGAGGGCATTTTTTTTTAACAACATTTTTGTCCGAAATCGCGTCCCCTTCGTTTGGCCAGGCCGGTCGCTATCGTTAAGGCCGAAAATTGCAGACCAATGAGTATTGACAGTCTACCGATTCGTCATGCTCTGCACGTCAAGGTCTCATAGAATGCAAAGCCATTAGATGGTTTGGTTGGTTGCACAGCTGCATCACAGCCAAGCGCTCCCGTTGTCGGCACTAAGGCTCACTCCCTTTTGTGCCTCACGGGCAGAGTCGCCCCTCGCGACACGCGAGCTGAACACTGCGCGCCGCCGACCCGGATTACGGAGCGGGCTCTTGGCCAGTCACGGACAAACGGTGCGACGCATGTTGAAAACCTTAGCTCTGTCCACTAGCCCAGCTATCTAAGAAGATCGTGACAAATTTCCAGCCATCTCCGATTGTTACAAATAGTACTTTAGGACAACTGCATGCACTATATTTGTCAAACGTCCGCAAATGGGCGGCCGCAAAAAACTCGAAGTTGACCGAGCCGGGCCGGCTCGGTCAACTTCGAGTCTGTACACGATGTGACGTCAGAGGCCACAGCGCGGCCGCCGCCGGTCTTGACCTGACCCTGAACAGCCAGGCGGCCGGCGGCGACCGCGTCGTCGACTCTTGACATCACATCGTGTACAGACTCGAAGTTGGCTGAGCCGGGCCAGCGCCCAGTCCCGGTCGTGCAAACCTACTGACGTCAGGTTTGCACGGAGAACCGAGATTATTTGTAGGGTCAAAAAATACACAAAATCAAAGTTAAAAAAAATCCGGCTCCCGCCGGTGGTGTATTTATACAACTATAAATCAGCACAATTTAGTCAATACTACACACGTCACAAACAGAGGCTCAATCACACTGCACACTAACGAGCAAATCAAAGAAAAAACAATCAGTACTGCTCGCATCACGCCAGCTCGCATTACGCTGGTGATTATAGGCGACCCCACCCGCGCCGCCTCGCACTACTGCGGTGGACCCGAACGCGAAGCGGCCCCCGCACCACCGCGGTGGTGTCTGGCCGGTGCACCGGCCCGTGCACGCCCGGCCGGTGCACCGGCCGGGCCGTGCGAGCCATCTGACAGCTGCAGCTGGGTCGGCGCCCCGCACGCCCGACCGGCCGACCGGCCCCGCAGCATGCTGCGAAGAGCATGCTGCGGTCCGGTCCGGGCCCGCCCTTCCCCAGCCAGGGTTAACCCTGGCTGGGGAAGGGCGGGGCCTAGAGGGTGGGGGCTCGACACACCCACGATGCAAAAATGCTACCGCTCGACATTAGATGCGACAAATTACTATCACTCATATATCAAGAGCATCCGACGCATCGATGAAATGCATCCATCTATTTCTAAACTTGTCCATTTTACACTTTGCGTACGCATTACTCTTCTCCATTTGATACATTTTCAACACAGCAGAACGAAACAAGGCAATGTCGATAAACCCATCTCTGTATCTCTGTTCACACAAAATCAAAGTAACTGGGCGGAAAATGCTGACTAATCGCCATGATCAGACACCAGCTGGGTGGTCCAAACCTGCGGGAGGGTGTACTTCGGTGCCACGGACTACACACTACCTCGCGACGAGTTTCATGTGCTTCCGATTAAGCCTGTTCACACCCTTCCCACTTTCGGCCGTCACTTTCACACATGTCAGATGCAGCTGCATGCGGACGAACCGCGCTACCATACACTCCAGCCTGTTGTCGGTACACAGACTGGAGCTGCAGGACTTTGTATGCGGCCGTGTTGGCGATGCACAGCACAAGCCTCTTGCCAACACCACGACTCAGCATCGCGCTTCGCGCCTGGGTTTCTGTGACCTCGTATGCAGCCACAATCACCCGATGGAATGCATCTGAGGGCGCCTTTAGGCTGCCCATGTCCGTCAACGATAGCCCCGTGTAGCTCTTAAGGCCCAGCAACGTCTCACGGCTGCGACGGACCTGCCTGTCTCCCGAGAGCAAGGCATTGAGGGCACAGACCAGTACAACTTCGTGCGCAGAGCTCCTCCTGGTGTATCAGGTAGCCAGCCACATTATGCCAGAACATTTGCAGTGACACCGTCCACATCACTGGCGTCGCTGGAGACGACGGTAGCACTGCCCTGTCCGCACTCCACGGATGTACTGGGCACTGGCCGGTCAGGTCTGGCAGCGGAGCTTGTCGCGATCGCCAGTAGCGTGTCGGCATCTGGCTCGCAGTTTCCCCCATCCGTGGGCTTGAGCATTGTGTTCGTGCTTACCTTACGGTAAGCGTGACGGAACTGGGTAGGGTTGGGGTGGTCGTTTTCGCCATTCATCTGGCGAATAGAGCCAAAGAAGTTCTCAAGACAGTCTTGATTTAACCGTCGCGTGCACATGAAGCGGAGCATGCCCCTGAGGATTCCCCATATGATGAGGATGGCGTTGATGGTGAGCTGCAGCCCAGCGACACTGTCAATCTTTGCACCATCACCAACGCACCACCTACTGATCCAGTCGCGTCCCTCTTCCAGGATACGGATGTGCTGTTTCTCGGTGGCGGCAGAGAAGGCACGCTTGTTACGACAAGCATCGGTAGGTCTGCAACTGTTGAGGACATCCATGATGTCTTTCAGGCGGAGAAGAAGCACCGCCGTCCCCCGACACTCCTCAGATATCCGACCTGTGGGCATAATATGTTTCGGTTATTTAACCCTCGCCCGGGTAGGGCAAATTCACTGCGTGCCCGGGTAGGGGGTGATACGACCCCCCCCTTTGGCGTTTCGCCCCTAATTGAGCTAGAGCTTCGAATCGAGAACGAGCGTGTTGCTTGTGACGAGAGAAAGCCATTTACATAATTTTAAGGTCCTGGGCCAATAGGTGACCTCTGAGATCATGTGTCCAATAGGTGACCTTCAAAGGACCAAAAATGTTTCACAATCGATAAGTGTTGTTGAAAATTGTGAGATATGATGCTTGATCGATGGCCTAAATAAGTGGAAAAAGGAAACAATATTAACGCTATAGAAATTAATCAGACAGGGTGTCCTCATCAATTTAGCTGGACCGCACATTCGCTCAAGACTCTCTCGCTAAAACCTTCAGGCTGGCCCACACTAACATATATGAGCGTCGACCAACGGATAATCTCCTCATATATTCCACCACGATGGTCATTTCATGCGCTAAATCTGAGGTCCCTTGATCGCGCTGGACGCCCATCCGGTGTTGGACCTCCTTTGGACGCCGCCAGTTTCACGCCTGGGATCCCTCTAGCATAGGCAGCACAATCGACACGCGTTCAATCTCGCGTGCCAATCACTCTGACACTATAAGCGCGATATCAAAAACTTGCGTCCGTAGAGAACGGGTCAGGAGGACAAACAAATTAATTGTGGGAGGTCATCAGAGGTCAGTGGAACACTCGAGGTGTGACCGTAAGAAAAGAGTAAGGAGAACGTCGACAATCTCGCAGCAGAAGACACAACCTGGTCACGCTTGGAGGAGAACCACACCAGCCTCTGCCACTTTCCGCCGTCCCCCCGGCGCCACCAAGTGGGTCAGGCACAGCAACACCTTCATCTGAGACAACGATCCAAACACATATCGGGGGAGCGCAAAAAATCTGCAACCCCATAGACGTCCATCATAGGCCATCGATCACTACGGGACGCCAGTTTCGCCTGCCTGACATGGACCTTGAGAAAAACAGGTCATGGTCATTGAATAATTGAAGTAAAATTTTTCAGAGCTTACTGTATGCAATATCTTCTCTAAAAGTTAAGTTGGCTACTGAAACTTTAACAAGTTTTCAAATCGCCGCAGGTGCGGGCTTTACATTCAACCCATACAACGTCGTGATGTTATTTGTGTGGCAATTAAAAAAACACGAGGAAGAGGAGCCGGTGGGTGCATCTCGCGGAGCATCCCCCGTCCCGCGAGCCCGGCGCTGCGACTGTGAGGGGTCAAGAGAACGGATTCCTATGATGCACACGAACCTATGACCACTATTGCGCTCATTCCACACCTCTTACTCTGTCCACACGAGATCAGTAGACCAAAAACCTATGGGTGGAGAGATGCACAGCCAGCGTGGCTATGCCTTGCCTATTGGGGCGGGTATATATCCTTCAAAATCTCAAGTAAGGCGATTTCAACTCGGTTGGATTTGATTCAGGGGAGGAACAAAATGCAAGGCGAGTGGAGTTTAGCCCGATTCTAGAGCTGTGTCTTATGAGAGGGTGCTTCTCAAACCTATCCATTAAATACAAATGGTTAGCAACAAAATGCAGCAATATTATTCAAGCACATATCGAGATAAAAATAATGAAAATAAATATACATATAAGCCACACACGTAAGTTAAACTGATGGGACGATAATTCAACGGGTCAAACCTTGCAACCTTCTTAAATATTGGGATGACCATGGAAGATTTCCAGTCACTGGGTAGCTGACCTTCATCAACGGGCACCGACGTGGAATATGAGAATGAAGGGTCGGGGTAGCGCAAGCTGGGTGTTGGCACAGTTTTTCAGCAGGAGAGGGTGGAGGTTGTCGGGTCCCATGGCAGTGTTACTGTTAATGTTTTGTTTTTGGTAAAACAAAAACAGTAATCCTTGGGTATGCTCTGCCTTCAAGTTCATCACCTTAAACAAAGCACAAAACATTAGCATTACATACAAAAGTATTGAAATGCAACATTACTAAGGATTTTGCACTCAATTATTAACAGTCCCTGGATTTGGATGAAATAATATGGACATCATGACAGCACACCCAAGGCAAAAGTACAGAAATTCCAGTCCATTTTTGCTGCCAGACTTACTTTTTCAAGTTGTTACATCAACCACTTACCGAAATCGCAGAAAAGATGGATTCCAGATGAAACGGAGCGGCTCATCACTTTGGTGGCAAACTTTACTTTCATTTTTTTGAAAGCCTCGAGCTGCACGTGACATTTCTTGAGACTTGGTGCACTCCTCACAGTCCCTTTGCTGTCTTCTGCAAAGAACCAGCGGATGTGTTTCCATGAAGCCTTTTTGCCCTCGTGCTGGATGTCGTATTTGTATAGGGCGTTGCGGATACACTTAAAGAGATGGGGCGCGTCGTAGAGTGCCACTACCTCTTCACCGTCGACTGTGAACGTTGGCCGATTGACAGACACGCCCAGACGGCTCATCAGCTCCTGGTTTGGCTTTCCCATGTCGCAGACAGTTGCCACCACATGCATGCCAGCCTTCCTAAGCTTTCTAACGGCACCTTCAACTAGCCGTTGCAGCAATGTCGCTGGTGTGGGACCAGCACTGAAAAAGAAGCCAATCGGCTGCTTCCAGCTCTGCTTGATGCCCCTGGCCATCAGCACCAGAGTCTGGTCAGCCACACGTGCTGTCCTCCCCATTTTTCCCATGTCCTCGAACCCTTCCACATAATCCTCGCCCCTATGGTACACCAGCTTCTTTCTGACCTGCATTTCGTCTAGTGACATGACGACCAATTTGTCATCAGGTCCCATCTTCTTGTGCTTTTCTTCCAGAATGCTGATAGCGATATCCTGGAAGCCAGGGAGCATCTGGATGTGCTCCATCCTCTTACGTAGCTGACGTGGGTGGGGAGGTAAAACACGGTGCGCAGGTAGCGGTAAGCTCTGGAGCCCTGATAATGCAAGGCCAGGCACATCATCAGCTCATGGTCAGAGTACCGCCGCCCTTTGGGTTTCACGCCGGCACATCTCAGCTGTAGTTGCAAAAAAACTAAAAACAGCTGGTGGCAGCACCCGTTGAGCGAACGTTAAGACCTCTGTCAGATGCGTGTCGTGCTTTTTCTGAATTTGTGCCTTCAGTTTTTATATCTTCTTGTTCTGGCGGTACACTTTGCACCGGAGCCGGTTTAGCAACTTCGTTGCAGTGCTGTCCCCTGCTGGGACCGCCGAGTTCTCGTCTCTCGGTGACAGAGTCGGACACCGACCAGAGGTGGTGGGCGTGCAGCGGCCGTAGCGCTAGATCTGTTCGCTCTTGCTGTGCCCGGCGAGCCCTCAGATTCCAGGGTCTGGTGCTCATCCGATGGGCATCCCCCCATCGTCTCTTCTACATCCTTAAAGATGAGGTCTTGTCCACCCCAGTCCATCGCAGGCAGTTGGACTTTTACTGGAAAGACACAAACAACAGCATCTTGTAGATTAAAACAGTCTTGTTTAACATTATGGGCGGGGGGAGGGGGGGGGGTGCACGAAATATGCTAGGTCACATGTTATCAGTTATTCGGTGGGACTCATCCCATTTCAAACAATGGTGGGGATCATTTTTGTATGCATGAGACCCACCCGACTCCCGAGTGTGTGGTCCCTGGTACAGGATGGCACAGGACCATACCCCTGCAACAGCTTTCTAACCATTTTGACATCACAAAATTTTATGAAGTCCCATATTTATTGGACTTAATCAACAGACCAGACCAATTTGAATATTCACTTATATCATTTGATAATAAATATACATATACTATTAAGTTCAACATAAACGATTGCACTAGGCAGAAACCCTCACACATGAAAACAGATAATGCTTCAATAAAAGACAATAGCAGTCAGCAGACCAGGCTCTTTTACAGGAACACCTTGAGAGTGCTTATACAGATGTTTGTCTTCATTCACATTTTACCATTATAAGCCTACTTGTCCCCAAGTACTGATCTGTACTAACCTTTTTTAGGTGGTTTGGCAGGAGTCTCTTGCCGCCTAACCAGAGGCCTTTGAGCCACCACTGGCTTTGGTGGGTTTGATATATCAAACTGTGTTGGCACCGCGTCCCGGCGAAGGCGAGTGCTTCCACCCGAGTATAACTGGGAAGTCTCAAAGTGGGCAGAGCAGAGCCTAACATTTTCATATAGGTACTCAGGCGACACTCCAATCAGGTCAGCACGACGAGTGTTCTGCACCCACCTCCTTGACCTGTAACAAACACAACCAGACCATTCAGTCACATTAATCTAACTCCAAAACTAAAATGGCTAGCAAGACGCGAAAAACAGTGCTCGAAAGCTCTCTAGGAGTTCATTCAAAGTTACTTTTGCATTATTTGTCCCAGTACAATATAAAGGTCACCAGAGGTCATCAAAAATAACATTTTCTAAGTAAAAGACTTTGCTCTAGAAACTCCCAAATATCTTGGGAAATATGAAAGCTAGTAGCAAACGGGGAAAAAAATCGAAAGCTCATGACAATTCACATAGACTTTTGCTTCTGATATTTAAGCTCAGGTTCATGGTTTAGGCCACAGAGGTCACTAAGTGTAAGGAGGATTTTTTAAAACGTGTCATTAATAACTTTAATTTGTTAGACATATAGCAGTAATTTCAACACCATCATGTTTAACTCGTAAATGCCCTTTGAAGTAACGTAATAATGGTGACCTTGTTAGGTCAACTTCAAAATTTGACCTCAGGTCAAGGTCGTTTGGTGACCCAGATCGGCCATGCTGCATATGGGGCGACTTGACTCGACGAGACAAACACAATGGTGTCACTTGCTTGTCTATATCTTTATTATACCACAAGTTATTAGCAAAAAGGTGCTGGTGACCTGAGATGACCTCAGCCGACCTTACATAAGTCACTGAGAAATAATTTCACCTAGTTCATTACAAATGAGCTAAAATAACATGATTCTGAAATAATTGGCTGGATCCAAAGCATGTTCTCCGGAAAGGAAACATTTGTATATTTTTCATGAAACGTGACTTTGATGACCTCTGGTGACCTCAATATTATTAACCTGTGCCCCAAAATATCAAAATGACTTTGAATGGCCTCGTAGATAACTTTTGAACACTGTGCTCTGCGTCTCGCTGGCCTTTTTAGTTTTCGAGTTAGAGGGGATGAATTATGTAGGAGTAAAATTATGTAGAGATAATTATGTATGAATTATGTATAGTTTTAGTTTTCGAGTAGAGGGAATGATACCAATGAGATTTAACACGATGGCCATGCCAGCTACCAAAACCTGTTAGCACCTGAAATCACATGACGTCACGTGACGTCACGACCATTCAGGGCTTGAGACCCTGTTTTTTGCCGGAATGGCCTACCTTGTTATAGAGCCTTGCCCTGGACGTACTCAAGGGGCCCCTGGACATTTTTTGGGGCCCCTGGACATGCTTGAGAGGCGCCTGAGCAGGTTTGTTGGGTCCCTGGGAGGGTTCAATGGGCCCCCTGGACATACCCAAGGGGCCCCTGGACAGGTTTTTGGGGTCCTGAGAGGACTCAATGAGCCACTTGGGCATACCCAATGGGCCCCTGGGCAGGTTTTAAGGGACATGGGAGGGCTCAAAGGACCCCTTAACAATAACATGCACAAAAGGCCCCTGGACAGTTGGCTTTATGGCCCTTGGACATTCTCAATAGGCCCCTGTGTTGGCTTCGAAAGCCCTTCAGTATCTCTGAGGGCCCTTAACATGCACCAGGGTTACCTAACACCTGGTTTGAGGACTCCTCTGCGACCTTTTGAAAGCCATTAACCTAATGCAAACTTGCAAAGGGTATCTGGGACATTCTTGATGGGCCCCGTGACCTGTAATGGAGTGGGAGTTTCCCCTTTGCCCCTCCCCCTGGCTGCGCTCCTGCCACTTAATGAAAGCCAAACTTGAGCTTCAATTATATGCCACTTATAGGTTGCCAGTACAGTATTAATCCAACCTGAGAATGAGATGATATCCAAGTACCAGCTTTGACATGTAATAGAACTAGTGATTATTACATAGTTATAATGATTAGGCGTCATTGAATAGCATAAGTATGTATAATTAACATAATTTAACACCATTCAAAAATATTCCACAAACCAGTCATGTCAAAGCAATCAGGGCTGAGATGCTCTGATCCTTGTGACAAGTACTCACAAGCAAGCATCCCGTGGAAACCGATGAAATGAAAGGTGGGGCTGCTTCAACTTGCTGTTCTGACAGTTGATTGCACCACAGAAAGAGCTGCTGTCAACAGCCTTGAATGGTTTCATCTTTTCAGCATACAAATTCTGAAACAAAATGGGTTATCTATTAAAATCCTATGTGGGTGGATGACATGCAAATGGGAAATTAAATGGACTTGGGTCACAGACCAACCAGTAAGGCACTATAATTGGTTGAGAGTCTGAGTGGGAAGTGCAAAATGTGTACTAAAAAATGACCAGATAGAATGGAAAATTTATGTGAAAAAATAAACATTAGCTGTACAATCAAAATCCCAAAACATTGCCAGTAGTACTGCAGTGCTCAGTTCGGTGTCAGATCCAGTGCTCTGCTACAGTAGGCGATGCCACCACTATGACTATGACGGAAGTTCCCCCTATGAGCGCAGCGCAAATAAATATTTTCAATAATTTGTTTTCATGTACACACTTGTAAAAAACTCTGAACCAAAAATGTGATTTCTAACAAACAGACAGTGCACAGTGACAGTGAGTGGCACCTACAAGAGCCATATTGGATTTAATTGAAGATAAGTTGTAATGATTCAATACATGAAAAGGAATGACTGTAAAGATAAAAAGTGTTAAACAAAAATTACACAGACCGCAACATTGGCGCAATTTGTTTATGAACCCATAGGTGGCACTGTCGTCAGAGTGGTGGTGTCGCCTACTGTAGCAGAGCACTGAATATGACATTGAGCTGGACACCACAGGATTTATCAATTCACACTGCAACTGAGTAAAAAATGCTTGCCTCAGCAGAATAGCCAATGTGGACAAATTAGCATTTATGGCAAACATTGCCCAGCAAATCATATACCACTGAATGAAATAATATTCCTAAGAATACAGGAGGAATACATGGGTAATTACTAATTACTCATTAATAATGCTGGGTGTCATAATATCCTGATTCTAGAATACCATTACTGCTTCAGGGAATACAACTTCCATCCCAAATTAGGATCTCATATCATTGTCAATATACACTTAATTACATTCATCAGGGGAAAAAACGGCACACTGGCAAAAAACAAAATATCAACGACATCAAATGGCACATTAATCTGCCAATATATTGCACTGATTCCGAGTAAAACTTCAATATTTAAACAGATGACCATCATGCTCTAGCGAGGTAAGCGCCAGGCAAGGTGCCATGATTTAGAAGCAAAAACAAAGATTCCGGCGCTTGTTTTCAACATATTAAGCAATCCTGATGTTAAGGACACACCGTTCTATCATTTAAGACACCCCTTAACCGTGAAATCAATATAGTTACCACGCTATAGCACTTTTAAAACCAACCGCTGCCCTTACCCTCCACACGTTGTAGCCAGAATGCCGGCGATCCTCCTTGCTCACGATTTGCTTCGCAGAATTTCGCAAAGTCTCGCCAGTTTGCGAGAGTTTGCGGGAGCCAGCCCCCTCATGTCAGCAATCCCCATGGGTCGGTGGTCATGACCTCTTCTGTGCGATCTCTGGTCCCACTCCACCTCCTGTGTTTGGTTGCTCCTGACTAGCGTGTCGGTGGTGCCTGGTGGTCTCTTTGTCGCCTTGGTCCTGGCCCAACTCAAACTCCTCCTATATATATGGAAGGTGCTTTCACGTCTATCCCACCAGTCCGCGTAACCGGAAATTGACTTGGCCAGGCGCGCGCCCCTCTCTCTCTCTCCCTCTATAATCGATCTGCCTTCCGCGCTGTCTGTTTAATCCGGAGCTTCGCTCGGTAAACTGATTGGCGGCGGCACCGCCCCTTCGCGTCTGCGTCTCTGAACAGTGTTACCCCACGCTCGGCATTCAACTCAGCCTGTTGTCTTGTGCTTTTTTTTTTCACTATCCGTCTGCCGGCTCCTGCGGCCTGTATTCTGATCACCTGTGCTCCACGTTACATAGGCTGCATCCTGTGAACGTAGTTATGGAGACTGTAAGAATTCGCCTTATCCGCTTAGATTGAAGGACCCGTCCTGTGCTTAAATAAAAGTACCGCGCACTCACATTTTTCTTCGCGCCCGGTGTCTGAAACGCCAGGGAGGTATTTAGCCATATCCGCCTCTTATTACCGAGCTCACGGCAGGCTGCCAGAGACTCGTGTCTAAGCAGCTTTGTCCTGTAATGTTTTCACTATCCGTCTTGCCGGCCCTGTGGCTGTATTTGCTCACCTGTGCCGTTAACTACGCTCATCCTGTGACGTCTTGTTAGGCTTTCCGCCGGTCAGGAGGGGGCGCAGGTCGGCCGGACGCTCGCATCCCGTCTGGTTTCCCCTCCGGAACCCTCACACGTCGCACCATCTCCGGCAGAATACCGGTTCGCTACCCGCTGCCACTGGCGTCAGGTCCGCCGGCTGTTTGATTTTGGGGCGGCGACGCAGTGCGTCTGACTTCGATTCAGGTGATTTGGGCTGTTTGTGCAGACTTTCCTGAGAGGCACTAAAATCTTGCCACGTCTCGCCCATTACACCGCGGCGTAGTGAACCGCCATATACCGGCCGACGTTTTTGTCGGCGGCCAGCTTGCCAATACCCTGAATGATGAAAAGAAAACCGTCTGTAAGGCGACTCTATGTAAGCGACGTTACAATAGTCTTAATCAAAGGATTACAATTAAAAGTATGAACCATTAACTCAATTAACTCTAACTTTCCATATGACCTGACCGTGACCTTAAATTTGACCTAACTTGAAAAATTTCGGTGATGCATTCGATTCGTTTCATTGAGAGGTTTCGATCGCCGCCTTTCGCGTCTCGCTGCGGTTATTGGTTCGGAAGATAAGAGGAGGGGGGGGGGGTAAATGTCCCCCCTACGCCGGCGTTCGGCTGGAGACCCCTACGTCCGCGCAGGTTAACCGCGCACTGCAGGGGGTGCATTTCCCGCCCCCGTCCCTCCAGGTTTTTCAGGAGTAGCGGAAAAAACGGCGGCGCGTAGCGCCGCCAAATTTCGTAACACCTGTTTTGCAAGCAATCAATTTACCCACACTTTTGGGAAAAGTTTTGACCTTCAGGTCATGCTCAAGGTCAGGTCAAAGTCCATGTCAAGTGACACTCAACCTTCAAAAATGTTTTTGCGTTCGTAGCCAACAGCATAACAGTCTTTTTTCGAAAGTTTTGATAACTTGCTGGATTTCCATAAGAATATCCAGTCAACCTACAATTCGTTTATCTCAATTTTTTCGTATCGGTGACCAAAGTCAGGTCAATTTCCTGACCCTCGCCCAGATGTATAAGTGAATGGGAGAAATAACAAATTCCTTTCAGTAAACATTCATTGGATCAGGCTAATTCTTTCAGAATCATGCTATTTACTGTAGCTATTCTGATATGAATCAAGGTGGGCAATTGTTGCCTCATGTTTTTTACCGAGCGTCATCTGAGGTCAATCTGCGGTCATCAAGCAATGATTGCTAATAACTCTTGATTATAAAGAGATAGAGGACGAATTAGTTAACCAATGTGTTCGTCTTGTCTAGCCTCTTGTTTCGCCCATAATTGCAACATGACCTTCTGGGTCACAAAAATGACCTTGACCTGAAAGGTCAAATTTTAAAATTGACCTTACCAGGTCACCACGATATATTCTTTCAAAGCGCATCAATAAGACAAAACACTGGGCGTCAAAATGATTTCCCTATCTTTCTAAGGTTGACATGCTTATTTCACGAAAAACTGTGTTTGGCTAAAAACAGTATTTTTTACCTTTCAGTGACCTCTGGAGCCTGAACCTATTGATCTGACAAAAACAAGAAGAAAAAAAAACAGTCAAATTTGGAACCCACATTCCTGCGATTCGCAAATTTCAAATAGCTATTGCGATTGCCTCTCAATTGTTTGCTCCTAGCTATCATAGTTTCCAAGATCATCGGGCGGTTTCTGGAAAAGAGCTCCTAAAAGAAGCGTCCTAAAAACGAAAATTCTGACCCTTTGGTGACCACTGGTGACTCAAGTTGGTGACCTGATCCAAGAAAGACTGAAATACTTTCGATAGAGCTTGCCTAGAGCTATCTAAATGCCGTTCTTTTTGCTTGTCGCTACGTTGCGTAGTTTTGGAGATCTCCGGGGGGCGGAAATCAACCCCCCCTGCAGTTCGTGTTCGGCGCGAACCCCCTGCAGTGCACGGGTTAATTGCCGCACTAGCTCTTTCGTCCACTAGCACCACAAGACTAGCTCTTTCGTAGCACTAGCTCATACGAAGCCTAGCTGTTTTGTTCACTAGCCCTTTTTGAACGTTAGCGATTTTCTACACTAGACCTAATGTTACTAGCTCAAATTGCACTAGCCCTTTTTTCACTAGCTCTTTTGTAGTGGACCCGAATGTGTCACTGGCAGGAAACAGCCTGGATCCCTGTTCTATTTTTGGGCTACCTGCCGTCGCCTGGTGCTGAAACGCTCAATAATTAGAGCGAGTAACGTGTTTTTAAAATTTAGTTGCCATAATCATTTTTGAAAAACACATCAGATCCGTTGTGAGTAATGTAAAAAATGTTTTTCTGAAAAACTTAAACAAGAAGATCAAACTTAACAGTTTAGGTAAATTTAGATTGTTGAATATAAATTTGTACATGACTTTTCATAAATTTGAAATTCAAGATGCATTTTCTTTGTGCATGTTTGTTGTTTGTTAGCCCTCGCACCGATGGGTGGGGCGGATACCCGGCCCCCCCATCAGTTTTCCCGGACGTAGCGGAAACACGGCGGTGCCTTAGCGCGCCAATTTTTGTATAGGTGTTTGGGCATAATTAACCCAAACTTTTAAAAAATGATTTCCTTACTTTCAAGGTCACGTTGCTGTGGTTCCACAAATTAAATGACTTGACTCAAGTCACGTTTTGTAAGTTTTGACATCTTGCCGAAGCCACAGTGGTAAACCAAACAGTTTGAAACTCACAGTGTGCAATGAGGCCTTCGATATCTACAGTTCTTTTATCTTGAATTTTTGATATCGGTGACCTGAGGTCATGTCAATTTTGGAGACCTCCCATTGTCTGTGGGAGAAAATTGAAATGTCATTGTCTATGGGAGAAAATTGAAATGCGCACCAATCGAACCAAACCTGGCTAAATGTGGTCAGTTTTTATCCTTATCACTATTCTGAAGCAAATTATAAGAATGCAAGTTGTATTTTTCTTCCGTGACCTCGTTAAGGTCAAATCCAATGTGCCAAAAGGTCATATGGTATTTGTACAATATCTCATGTTCTACGTAAGATAGAGTACTGTGGTTTTCACCATTCTGTTTCTCTTGTCAACCTCGATCGACAAACATAAAATTGTACTTGACCTTGACATGACCTCGGGTCAGGTCAAGTATTTTTTTAGTTTGACCTAGCTAGATCATACGATTTCTGGTTCGATGCGCAATGATGTTTTAAACACGATGGTGGCAAAATGACTGCTCTTCCTTCAAAACTTAAGAAGTTATTAACATTTTTTCTTTCAGTAATGACCTTCGCTGACCTCTGGGGCCTTAACTATTGAACCGATCTCAAATCTGAGGACATGTTAACGAAAGAGTATTTCAAGAGCATTGCAGTTTTTTTTTTTTTGATTGATCCTAGCTATGTTAGTTACTGAGCTAGCACGGATCATGTGAAGCAGTGCTCAATTTACTCGAAATATGGAAAAATTTAACCTTTTTTTACCTCTGGTGACCTCAATATTGACCTGATAAAAAATAGCCAAGTATTTTCGCTAGTACTCGTCATGGCCTACCTCACGCAGTTTTCCGTTTCTCACTTACGTTGCGTAGTTTTCGAGATTCTCTGGGGGGCGTTTTATCCACCCCCCCGCGAAATTCGAAGTTGGCTTCAGGACCGCCCGTGGTAGCGAGCCTTAACCCGTATGGCCGTCGGGGGCTCGGGGTAAATATTACCCCCCTCTCGGATTTCCGCAATAAACTTGAAAACTGTAACAGATTTAACAAGTCAGTTTGAGAAACCTTATCCAGATCAATTGACGTCTTCCTAAGAAAAAATCATCGATTTAAAATAGTTAAAGAACTTTGTGAGATAATTGACGTTTTGATGGACGTCATCATGCCCATTTTGGTTGAATAACGACAAACTGTTTTGATGCATTCGTAGAAAACATAGCTTTTAATGCGAATTTGCAAACGCAAACTGCCTAAGAGAAATGAAATTTAGACTTTTCACCAAAAGTGGGCAATTCGGATTTCCAAAATGTTTGGATTTTGACCCCCCAAAATATATTTTTTTTTTCTGAAACTTCCCGAAATAAATATTTTTCAAGGATTTCAAAAATCCGGAATATATATAAGAGAACCAAGTGTAATAAATACCTAAAACAAATTTTAAAGAAATATCTTAATATTTCAGTGACTAATTGCTCTCCAAACATAAGTAGGTAATAACGTCATTTGTCAAAAAAACGTTTTTTTATTTGTTGACCTGATACAAATATATAAATGCCATTTTTGTGTTTATGAGACAAAACTGACCTAGAAACATGCATTGTTTATTCATATTAGTCAGTTTCTAGTTTTGTACTTAGATGACCTGATATTGACCCATTATGGGGTCAAGTTGTAAAAATGGCTGTTGCTATCGATTTTTACGGGCAAAATAACCCTTAATACGTGTGTCACAAGACTTTGTTTGACCTCTTCGTGACAGTGACCTTTTGTGACCTTACCTTGACCTTGACCTTTGCATGCAAATTCATTTTTACTTAATGCAGGAGATGTATTACACCTTTGAGAGCTTGATGTGCATTGATAATCTTAATCAAAGGATTCTGATTGGAAGTATGAGCCATTTACTCAATTAACTCGAATTTTACATATGACCTTTTTTGTCCTCCGATTTAGCCTGTAGCCATTAAATCGCGAGTTTGCCGGGGGGAGGGGGCGAGGAGGGGCATGGGGTTTGACCCCCATGGGACCCCCTTCCACTCGGAGGCAGGGGATTTGATCCAGGGAGCCTATCCCCGGAACCTTCCCATATGACCTGACGGTGACCTGACATTTGACCAAATTTGGAAAAATTCGGGTATGTATTCGATTCATTTCATCGAGAGCTTTCGATCGCCGCCTTGTGCGTCTAGGACTATATGGGTGCCCAACCCCAAGCCCAACCCAGCCGAAAACCATGAACACCAACGCCCAGCACCCAGACCAGGACCCCATTTCATCTAATATTGATACCCATGCCCATTGGGGCCCATTCAGATAAGGCAGATAATTATTTTCACAACAAAATTGCCAAAGTTTATTGTTTAGGTGTCCTATATCGTATCAAAAAACATATTTACCTGGTTAAACATATGATTGTCAGGTAAAAAAACTATTAGCGACATTATTCCAAAATTGTCATACCCATGCCCACCCCATGAAAAGTAAAAAAATGCATACCCAACCCAGACATTTAAAAGAATTGAATGGGCACCCATGGGTGCACCCAGCCCATGATAGTCCCTGCTTGTGCGTCTCGCTGCGGTTATTGGTTCGGAAGATAAGATGGGGTAAAATTTATCCCCCCCCCCTACGCCGCGCGTTCGGCTGGAGACCCCTACGCCGCGCGGGTTAAGGCTTCTTCAGGAAATAAATAGGATCTTTGTTTAATTTTGCATCTTCTATGACTTTATAGGGGTGTGACAATTTGATTCCAGGTGTTCCTAGTGAATTTTGTAAAAATTGTTCATAAACGTGCTCTAATTTTGTAGCGTTAAAGGGACACTGTCCACTCAAAGTAAAATTTGATATGTTAAAGAACAGCCGAATTTGATAAGCACCATGAAGTCCGTTTGTTTTTTGTTTTGTTTTTTAATTCGCTCCCAGTCGCCCAATATCGCCGTTCAAAGTTCAGTTTTATTCCAGCCAGTAAGGTTGACGAGTCCGCCATCACTACGTACCAAAATAAATTAATTGCAGCCTTGTGCAACTAAGACAATTATTGATTTTTTTTGGCTTAAGCATTCTACCCAAATTTTTAATGTCAGAAAATATTTCATGTCTTATTATGCCTGATTTAATTAAAAGATAAAGGCATGAAGGAAGTTAGGTTACGATTTGAACAGAAAGTTTTTTTTAACTTTTACGAAGGGATTTCGATTTCCAGCATTAATGCTTTTTTTGTTCTCCAATCGAGGTTTTGGTATCGGATTGTTTACATTGTTTTAAGGTACTCCCTGCACATTCGCACTGTTTACATCGCACTAAATATATTTCGCGAAATTGTTTCCACGGAATTTCTTTCTACAATTTCGGCCGTGATTTCCCTAGATTTGAGGTAGCGTTATTCCACTTATTCGGATCTTTCTTTACGCGTGCAGTGTGTTGCATCGATGTGATGAAATAATCCTAGTGGCGGTGCAACGGATAGAGGGGGTCAGGGGGCTTCTGGCCACAGTCCTGAAGTTCGGGGAAAACATGATTCTGCCCCGCTCCCATAAATTTGTCCAACTCCAAGAAGTTGGTTCTATTGTATCTTTTTGGCCGAAAAAAAATACCGTGGTGCCCCTAGCCAGCCTAAAGGAATCCTCTAAGACCGACAGAAGGTCCTCAGTCGGTCTGAGGGGGTCATCAGAAGGCCCCAGGCATCAAAATGGGCCTGCTCGACGTTCTTTGCGACTATTTAGAGGGCTCTGCAAAATAAAGTGGCCTAAATCCGATGAGATACCTACCATTTCGCGCCATTGTTTCGAAAGGGCTCTTTGGCCCCCCTGGGTTTCTTCCCCTCCCCCAAACCCATCCGTCGCCACTGAATAATCTGTATGTGTATTTTCGTCATGTGATTCTGTGATACAGCTTTGAAAATCAGTTGTAGGGATGCGCTTTGCTGCACTTTTCCACAGTTTGGTTCTGTTTGTTTTCTGTTTCGGCAACTGGAAAACAGCTTTGTGGATGTGAGTTTGTATTGAGTTGTATTGACAAATCACACAGGTGCGGCACAATATAGCGTTGGCGTGGGTGATTTGGCGTCTGGCCACCACCCACGAAGACGATGGCGCTCGCATCCTCAGGGTGACGATTTCCGAAGCAGTCTTCTTTTTCTGATGATGATTTGGTTGGTAACCCGCGCCCCACAAATATTGGGGTGTTTGAACACCCCCCCTCATGTTTTTTCAAGATAACGAAAAAACGGCGGCGCGTAGCGCCCCAAATTTGGCAATAACTATTCACTGATCTTTCCGGACATTTTGGCGAAAATTCAAGTTCCGTGTCAGGTCAGGTCAGTCCCATCAGTCAAGTTGACCCTACCTTACAAAAAACTGCGGTCGTGCCATTAACTACAGTTTTAAGGGATCGATTATTAAACTTTCAGATTTACATTAAGTCATTATATCGTACAAAATGTTATTTGGATTTTTTGTATCGGTGACCTTAGGTCGGGTCAATTTTGCGGATCTCCCCATATAAGTCAATGGAGAAATAATCAAATGCTTTCTTAGTCGACGATATCAGGTCCATTTCCTTCTGGATTGATGTTATCATATGATATTATGTATGATCCAAGTCAGTTTTGCTCAGGGGAACATACGGGTCATTCTTCAGGGTCATTTTCCGAGGGTCAACCCACACCTTTTCGTCAATAACTCTGGCCATAATGAAGATAGAGAACTGCGAAACTTTCACCAGTGTGTTTGTCTCAATCATACATGTTGTTTGTCTCGTCTGATATGCCACATGACCTCTTCTGGGTCACCACTTGACTTGACCTTAGGTCAATTTTTCAAGTTGACCTGAAAACATGATCAAATTTACAATCATTTAAAAGCGCCTTGACGAGACAAACACATGGCGTAAACAGTATGGCGTTATCTTTGGTAGTAAGAAGTATTTACGAAATATTTTTTGCCAAAATCAGCTTTTTGACTGTAATTGACCTCTTAGAGCTAAGCTATTGACCTGAGGTCAATTTTTTGAGGAATACATGTGATTTGAAATTTAATTTGCTAGCGATTGTCTTTTAACGTTTGATTTCTAGATAGCATAGTTTCCGAGCTATTTGGGGGTTTCTGGAGCGATGTCCTAAAACTTGAAAATTTGACCTTCGAACCTCTGAGTTGACCTGAGTCTTTGACTGTGCAGCGAAAAAAAAAGTCTGAATTAGTTTTCGCAAATGATTTTTTGATAAACGGTTTCGATCAGTGTCTTTTGTTTTGGTCTATGTGCCATGGGAGCCGAGTTAGGACGGGGGTGTTCAACACCCCCCCCCCCAGTCGGGCGAAGGAAATGCAGAGGCCCAGTCGGGCGCGAGATTAACACGCGCCACTGGAGAGGGGTATGTCACTAACACGCACTGGAGGGAGGGGGCACTTTAGTCCTCCCCCCCCGTGAGATCTCAGAAAGTAGGAGAGCTAGGACATTCAAACTTACAGGATAGGTAGATGCTGGTTGATGATCTACATTTTCTCAAATTTTGGACGCCTAGGTCAATATCTTTAAAGGTTAAACGAGTTCATGATAGGTCAAATCTGCGCCTAGAATGTCACCTTTTGAGATGTGACCTCTGTGACGTCACGGTCAACTGCAATGTGTCTGAAAGTTCCGTTAAGGATGAACATTTGACACTGGCTACCAAATGGCGTTTTAATCGTCCGATTGATTGTTTGTTCCGAAGATATCGCTTCGCCGACCTCGATTCTGGCCGCCATTTTGGAATTAAATCTCATATAACTTAAATAATTTACGGACCGAATGCGATTTTTTTAGTCAAAACGATTCCGCTATTGTGTTGCCGTAAATGTCGCACAAACACTACTCCCTGCGCCGCTTTCGTTTGAGATATTCATTGAAATAACATGTGGGGGGGCACCAAAAAGGCCCCCTCCCTCCAGTGCGCGTGTTAAGGGCGCCGCAGCTACTGGCAATGTGCACCATCGCATCTTTTTTCTGCAAAAAAAGACAGACAAGAGTCAGTAAAAAATGAGAAACAGAGGCAGGAGGCAGAGCAGAGCAGGAGGTACGAGGCCACGAGGAGCACAACTAATGCTGAATTAAGCTGTTTATCAATTAACCTGGTTTTAACCTGATTGAATAAAGAAAAGCCGATGGCTTGCATAAATTCGATTTGAGTAGGCGTTTTCCAACCCTGGGACTTTTAATAGCTCATTCTGTCTGTCCCCAAGATAGGTAGGTACACATCATTGGTCTTTGTGGGTTAGGGCGTATAGCTGCTTGACACAGACTATTATATAGTTCAGTGGCACAGACACATCAGAATACTTACTTTTTATGCTATCAGCTGGTGTAAGGCTTATCCAGGTGTTAACACATTTTTTTCAGAAAGGACTGCGGCTCCCTGTGTTACAGATCACAACACAATCATACTTCAGTCTACAAGACACTTCTAAGTTCAATACCACTTATATCTTCTAACTTCAAATTATATTCAAACCAAAGCAAAGTGCAGCTAACACAGCGCCTTCGAAAAACGAAACATCAAGCTCGTCCGGACCAAGGTCTGTGTCCGGACGACAATCTAACTACTTGTTGTTTACAAATACGGAAATGTCTGAACTGCGCTTAATTTGGCGTCAATCGCTGCCATATTATTTAGAGGGGTGTGGAAATCGTAAACCGTTTTTATATTATGAAAAATGATATAAATTATAATTTTTTGTATTTGTGCTGCTTTGGTGAGCATAAGAGTAAGATCGAAAATAATATTTAGTCCTTAACCCGCGCACTGCAGGGGGGGGGGGTTGCTTCCCCCCCTCAGGTTTTTTCAGGAGTAGCGCAAAAACGGCGTCGCGCAGCGCCGCCAAATTTTGTACACCTGTTTGGGCATCAATTAAACACACTTTGGAAAAGTTTTGACGTGAGGTCATCTCAGTCAGTCACAGGTCCTTGTCAAGTGACCTCACCTTCAAAAATGTTTGCGTTCGTGCCAAAGCCACAGTCTTTTTTCGAAAAGTTTTGAAACTTGCAGGATTTCATAAGAATATCAGTACCTACAATTCGTATATCTCGGATATTTCGTACCGGTGGACCAAGTCAGGTTAATTTCCTGACCTCCCCATTATAAGTGAATGGGAAAATAAACAAATGTTCCCTTTCAGAAAATATGCATTGATCAGGCTAATTCTTTCAGAAAATCATGTAGTTTAGCCTCATTTTAAATGATCAAGGTCCAATTGTAGCTTAGTGATTTTACAAGGTTCATCTTGAGTCATCTGAGGGCATCAGCCAATGTTTGCTAATAAATATTGATAGAAAAGAGATTAGAGACGCTTTTAGGTTGACACCAATGTGTTCGTCTCGGGCTGCCGCGTTGCCCTATATTGCAACATGACCTACCTGGACGTCACCAAATGACCTTGACCTGAGGTCATTTTTTTTTTTTAATAAACTTAACAGGTCACCGCTATACTGATGTTCAAAGCGCATCAATGAGACAAACACGATGGCGTCAAAATGTTTTCCCTATCTTTCTTAGGTGGCATGCTATTATTGAACAACTGTTTTGCTAAAAACAGTATTTTGTACCTTTCATGACCTCTGGAGCCTAAACTATTGATCTGAGCTCAATTTTGAGGACCCAATTGCGATAGAAAATTTCAATAGCTATCGATTGCCTCTCTAATCGTTTGCTCTTAGCTATCATAGTTTCCGAGATAATCGGGGGTTTCTGGAAAAGAGTCTAAAAGAGTCCTAAACC
This sequence comes from Semibalanus balanoides, assembly GCA_014673585.1. Classification (NCBI taxonomy): domain Eukaryota; kingdom Metazoa; phylum Arthropoda; class Thecostraca; order Balanomorpha; family Balanidae; genus Semibalanus; species Semibalanus balanoides. The sequence continues at coordinate 28,871 of VOPJ01008218.1, forward strand.
GGATCTGACCTTGGTGACCACTTGGTACCTCAATGTGACCTGATCTCAGAAAAGACATAATATTTTGTTCGATAGAAGAGCTTGCCTAGAGCTATCCAATGCCGTTTTCCGCTTTGTTCGCTCACGTTGCGTAGTTTTGGAGATCTCACGGGGGGCGGAAATCAACCCCCCCCTGCAGTTCGTGTTCGGCGCGAACCCCCTGCAGTGCGCGGGTTAAGACTTGTTTTAGCATGTTTTTGCGATATATTATCCGGAAGAGGCAGTGTCCCTTTTACATGCAAGCCTATGGCAGGCTCTGACGTCATCGGCTTCATTTTTAGAGCGCTCTATTTGTTAAGCATTTCCCTACTGTGTTTCCAACTGACATCAGCGCACAGAGGTGAAAAAAACTGCTTACTTGGCCACTGGAGTGGGAGACAGAAAAACATGGACAAGAGAATGCCCAGGAGACATAATATGGCTAATAACAATAATCGTGTTTAGTGTTTCTGTTTTTCCTTAGTCTCACGTACAACTGTCACAGAACATTCTTCATAAATCATAGCATAGGTTTTCACGGTATTTAATTTAGTGATTGTTTCCCCAACGGTTGAGAGACGGCATTAGTGAAACGATAGGTGAACCTTTTGAGGAGCCCTCATCTTCATAAGACTTTTTCTTATCATTCCACTGTGGAATTTTGAACCCTTAACGACTGGCTCTCAAGAGCTGGTTATATTCGCTGTTACGGGTCGTTTGTTTCAAGAAACACCGGCCAGTAGGTGGCAGTGTGGTGGAGAAATAGGGCGCTGTCGTTATGTTTAGTTGCGGGTTCGTCCGCCGGCCTGTATAGGGCTGTGTGGTGGGCCATTACAGAGGGCGCTGTCGGGATGCGTGACTGCGTAACATATGAATCAGCTGAGTCAGTGCCTGCACCCTGAAAGTAGAGGTCGTTGACTTTTCCGGTCAAGGGTTCAGAACAGAGCGAACAGCTGATGGTCCGTGCCGCCGCTAGTGCGGGAAGGTTGTTGGCCAGGCAGAAGTGTCGCCTGTGTCGCCTGTGCCTGACCAAGGCCGTATGCCTGATCTACAGTCAGTCAGTTCTGCGATGAGTCGTCAGTTCGCACGAGTCAGTCAGTTTGAGAGCTGCAGTGTTGTGTCATAAGTTTGAGAGGCTGCAGTGTTAGTCAGTCAGTTTGAGAGGCTGCAGTGTTGTGTAGTCAGTTTAGAGGCTGCCCAAGTGGGTTGTGTCGTAGTTTGAGAGCGCTGCAGTTGTTGTGTCAGTCAGTTTGAGACGGCGGCAGTGTGTGTCAGTCAGTGAGAGGCTGCATGTGTTGTGTTCAGTCAGTTTGAACTTTGAGGTCTTCAGTTTATGATTGTGACTTCGCGCCACACACAGTGCAGTTTAGAACTACAGATTCGGGCAGAGTCAGCATGCTTTTTTTGCCTATCTGACCAGAGGCATGCTCACAAGACTGAGATGTGTAGACCAGAAAGTTGGTTGTTTCTGTACATCAGCTTTTATATGGTACATACGATATCTGGCGTCAGAGTATTATCCTACCAAAAATACTTTAACCATCACTCGAAAACTGCACTTTCTAATTTACTTTTCATGTGGTAGTGTGGCAGTTATCATATTCGTGTGAGCGTCCTTGAACCCACTATGAGCCGTCGTCTACGCAACTGCGTATACTGCGTGTTATCATACTGGTCTGCCTGTGCCTGCGTCTGTTATGTGGTGTGTTGTGTGTGTGTGTGTTGTGTTGTGTGTTGTGTGTGTGTGTGTGTGTGTGTGTGTGTGCTCCTCAACATGCCTATGCATATTCCGGTATGTTTTCTTACATCTATGGACAAGGAGACAAAATCACGTTTTTGAAATTTAGTGGGAGACAGTTGAGACGTTTTTTTCACCTCTGTCAGCGCATGCGGATGAAACAAGGCTATAGAAGAACGGATAAAATAGGTTTAGGTTTAAGGTAGTGAGCATGGGTGGGTAGACTGGGTCTAAATGGGGCTCACTTCCTTGATGGTCAAGGCTGGTCAATGGTTAGGCAGGTCAGGCATGGAAGGGCGCAGCCCAGTGTCAGTCTGATTTTTTAAGGCAATGATGGAGCTTGCCATTATCACTTCGTCAGGGAGGCGATTCCAGGGAGTGACGACTCTGTTTGAGAAGAACTTGCTCCTGATCAAGAGTGTTGATCTATTTTTGTTGAGCTTCAGTGGGTTAACTCTTGTTCGGCTTCCTTCGTCAAGCTAAGCAAGTGCGTCGGGTCGATGTTAACTTTTTGTGATAATTGTATACTTCTCGATCAAATCTCCCCTCATGATTCACTTTTCTACACTTGGAATCTTCAGTCTTTGCAGACGCTCATCATATCAGCCCCCACCGGTAACAGTTGGCAGCACTCGGGCGTTTGGGCTCTAAAAAACTAATAGACCATAGGGTTTCCATGTTAACCCGCGCTGGTGCTCGGCGCCACCTTCCTCGGGCCGCGGGTCGGGGGGCGTTTCGACGCCCCCCTTCTTACTCGGCTCCTATGGGACCTAGACATAAACCAAAAACATCATTCGAGAGCTTGTCAAATGTAATTTCTAAACTATTTCAGATAAAAATTGTATCATGTCAATATTAGGTTCACCAAAGGTTATTAAAGGTCAAATTTTCCAGATTTAGGACTTAGCTCCAGATACCCCCAATTATCTCGGAAATTATGATAGCTAGGAGCAAACAAGTTACTAAGCATTAAATGGCTATTGAAACTTTCAATCGCATGTAGGTCCGCAAATTTCATCTCAGGTCAACAGTTTTGGCTCTAGAGGTCATCAAAAGTCAAAAGGTTTATTTTTGGCCAAAAATGTTGTCACGAATAACTGTTTACCTAAATGAGATGGGGAAAGATTGTGACACCATCGTATTTATATCGTAAAGGCGCTTCGAATCATATATATGGTTACCAGGTTAGGTCAACCTATAAATTTTACCTCAGGTCAAGGTCAAGTGGTGACCCCAAAAAGTAATGTTGCACATTGGAACACGCGTCTTGACGTGATAAACACACTGGTGCTGTTTTCAATTATGTATCTTAACTTTATCGAGAGTTATTGACAAAAGGTGTTAGTGACCTCGGATGACCTCGGCTGACCCTGTAGCGATACCAGAACAAAGACTGCACCTCGGTCTTCAAGAATGGCCTATAATAGCTTGATAAAGAAAGAACTGGGCTGATATCATGCGTATCCTAGGAATGGAAAGCATTTGAATATTTCCAAATAGACTTATAATGCACGGTGCCCCGAAAGACGGTAAATAACTTTTGGAAATACCCACCGCCAAATTGTGTACGATCTAGATCAGAA
>VOPJ01008219.1:0-25632 GCA_014673585.1 Semibalanus balanoides
AGCTCGGCGGACGGATACGGGCCACCGAGCAGGAGCGCGATAAGGTCATCTCCAATATTAGTGAGTCTGGGATGGGGCGTCTACTCCGGCTGAGTCTGAGTGGCGTTCTGGCCGCCGAGCCGGGCTGAGTCTGGCTGGCGTCTGCCGTTCGTCCGATGAGGCTGAGTGAGAGGGATAGGGCGCCGGTTAATAATGGTCTATGGTGAATGTGCTATCAGTGTTGTCTGCTAAAGCTCAGAGATGGTGTGACGCTAGGTGGCGCGCATCGCTATCAATTATCGTTCGTTGGTACCTTGTATAGTTGGACAGCTGGGTTTGTTTGTCATGCTACCTATGTCGGCTGCTTTATTTTGGCCTGAGTTTGTTCATAGGATGAGGACAGTGAGACACAGTTTGCATTACACCGATGTCCTGTGTTAAGTCCCCCCCCCCTCCCGCCCTCAGCGGCCGGTCGCCGGTCGGCCGCCTCCTCTGATGATGTGCGGAAGGTAAAGGATGACTACGAGCGGCGTCTCTCTGAGATGGAGCGAGAGATGAAGAAACTGCAGTCGGCCAAACGCGAGCACGCCAAACTGGTGCGGTCACAGGGCCAGTACGAGCGGCAGGTGAAGACGCTCAAAACGGAGGTCACCGAGATGAAGAAAACAAAGGTGGGTAGTCAGTTGTGCGGTGAGTGCCGGTTCTTGGTGAAACTGAATTACTCGAGTAGCGAAGATAAATACAAATGTAAATAGAGTTACCCTGTGCTTTGCATTAAACGTTGGTTATCAAACATTGCCATGTTTTCTTTACATGGACGGTTTGTATTGCATTAAGCTGCCTTTCTCAGTAAAATAGTCGTCCGGCTGGTATTATATGAGCATCATTGTGTTCGCATCCAGATGGATTTAATCTCCATCGGGTTTCAACATCTTTTCGATACATATTGTAGAAAGGACAAACCAGCAATACAAAATGTGCACTACCTTTTTAAAGTTTTCCCTCACTCACCCACTCTCACTCACTCACTCACTCTCTCGCTTACTCTGTGTGCCCCCCCCCCCTCTCCTAAGGGAAGCTGATGCAGCGTATGAAGGAGGACGCCACAAGATGAAGCAGATGGACCTGCAGCACCACCGGGCAGTGTCGCAGCTCAAGAAGGAGCACCGCAAACATGAAAATACGGTTAGTCCACACGACTAGCTTGTCTTAGCTCACGCCGCCACGTGGTTGAACCATTGCTGAAAATCGGCACGACATGGCTGGATTTACGTACAACTGTTAAGCTTGTTCCTTGGCGAGTATAAGTTTAAACCCTGCCTTGCTCAAAGCATCACGGAACAAGTTGTCTCCAATCAGCTTGTCTCCCTCTAACTACCTCCCCTGACCGCCTCTGCCCTTCCCCTGGCCGCCTCTGTCCTTCCCCTGGCCGCCTCTGCCCTTCCCCTGGCCGCCTCTGTCCTTCCCCTGACCGCCTCTGCCCTTCCCCTGGCCGCCTCTGCCCTTCCCCTGGCCGCCTCTGCCCTTCCCCTGGCTGCCTCTTGCCCTTCCGCTGACCGCCTCTGCCTTCCCTGGCCGCCTCTGCCCCTTCCCTGGCCGCCTCTGCCACCTTCCCCTGGCCGCCTCTGTCCTTCCCCTGACCGCCTCTGCCCTTCCCCTGACCGCCTCTGTCCTTCCCCTGGCCGCCTCTGCCCTTCCCCTGGCCGCCTCTGCCCATCCCCTGGCCGCCTCTGCCCTTCCCTTGGCCGCCTCTGCCCTTCTCCGACTGTCCCCCTGTCTCTCCACTGACCTGCCCCCCCCCGCCCCCTGTCTCCCTGTCACATCGTCAGATCAAGTCTCTGGAGGCGGAGAAGAGGCTTAAGGACGTCGTACTGAAGCGGAAACAGGAGGAGATTGTGGCGCTGCGCCGCCAGGGCAAGCCGCAGCGGACCCGTAACCGGCTCAGACTGAGAGGTAATCAGACGCACAGTCAGACTGGCGAAACACAGCGGTAATCAGACGTACAGACTGGCGAAACACAGCGGTAATCAGACGCACAGACTGGCGAAACACAGCGGTAATCAGACGCACAGGCTGGCGAAACACAGCGGTAATCAGACGCACAGACTGGCGAAAAACACAGCGGTAATCAGACGCACAGACTGGCGAAAACACAGCGTAATCAGACGCACAGGCGCGAACAAGCGGTAAGCAGACGCAGCAGGCTGGCGAAAACACAGCAGTAATCAGAACGCACAGACTGGCGAAACACAGCGTAATCAGACGCACAGACTGGCGAAAACACAGCGGTAATCAGACCACAGGCTGGCGAACACAAGCGGTTAATCAGACGCACAGACTGGAGAACACAGCGGTAATCAGACGCACAGGCTGGCGAAACATCAGCGGTAATTCAGAACGCAAACAGGCTGGCGAAACACAGCAGTAATCAGACGCAAAGACTGCGAAACACAGCGGTAATCAGACGCACAGGCTGGCGACACAGCGGTAATCAGACGCACAGGCTGGCGAAACACAGCAGTACAGACGCAACAGACGGCGAAAACAGCAGGTAATCAGACGCACAGACTGGCGAAACACAGCAAGTATCAGACAGCACAGGCTGGCGAACACAGCGGTAATTAGACGCACAGACTGGCGAAACACAGCGTAATCAGACGCAACAGGCTGGCGAAACACTGCGGTAATTAGACGCACAAGACTGGCGAAACACAGCGGTAATCAAGACGCACAGACTGGCGGAAACACAGCGGTAATCAGGACGCACAGGCTGGCGATAACACACGGTAATCAGACGCACATATGGCGAAACGCAGAGGTAATCAGACGCACAGCTGGCGAACCAGCGGTAATCAGACGCACAGACTGGCGAAACACAGCGGTAATCAGACGCACAGGCTGGCGAAACACAGCGGTAATCAGACGCACATACTGGCGAAACGCAGAAGTAATCAGACGCACAGGCTGGCGAAACACAGCGGTAATCAGACGCACAGACTGGCGAAACACGCGGTAATCAGACGCAGCAGACTGGCGAAACACAGCGGTAATCAAACGCACAGGCTGACGAAACACAGCGGTAATCAGACGCACAGACTGGCGAAACAGCGGTAATCAGACGCACAGGCTGGCGAAACACAGCGGTAATCAGACGCACAGACTGGCGAAGCACAGCGGTAATCAGACGCACAGACTGGCGAAACACAGCGGTAATCAGACGCACAGGCTGGCGAGACACAGCGGTAATCAGACGCACAGGCTGGCGAAACACAGCGGTAATCAGACGCACAAGACTGGCGAAACACAGCGGGTAATCAGAACGCACAGACTGGCGAAACACAGCGGTAATCAGACGGCACAGGCTGGCGAAAACACAGCGGTAATCAACGCCACAGACTGGCGAACACAGGCGGTAATCAGACGCACAGGCTGCGAAAAACACAAGCAGTAATCAGAACGCACAGACTGGCGAAACACAGCCGGAATCAGACGCACAGGCTGGCGAAAACACAGCGGTAATCAGACACACAGACTGCGAAACACAGCGAGTAATCAGAGCGCACAGACTGGCGAAACACAGCGGTAATCAGACCGCAACAGACTGGCGAAACACAGCGGTAATTCAGACGCACAGACTGGCGAAACACAGCGGTAATCAGACGCACAGACTGGCGAAACCAGCGGTAATCAGACGCACAGGCTGGCGAAACACAGCGGTAATCAGAACGCACAGACATGGCGAAAACACAGCGGTAAATCAGACGCACAGACTGGCGAAACACAGCGGTAATCAAGACGCATGGCAGGCTGGCGAAAACACAGCGGTAATTCAGACGCAACAGCTGGCGAAACACAGGCGGTAATCAGACGCACAGACTGGCGAAAAAGCGGTAATCAGACGCAACAGACTGGCGAAACACAGCGGTTATATCAGACGCACAGGCTGGCGAAACACAGCGGTAATCAGACGCACAGGCTGGCGAAACACAGCGGTAAACGTCCTGGGGACAGCTGCGATTCTGAGTGGGCTGACTATATCCCCTCATCTGATTGGCTGTATGATGGAGCACTTCGGTGACAGTGTTGTGTGTCTTCCTTCATCTGATGGCCGCTATTCGCAGGCGGAGAGGCAGCGAAACCGTTCTCGGCAGCCGCGTCCAAGAAGAAGTGGCAGTTGCTGGAGAAGTCCATCAACCAGCTGGCACTCAACAAACAGGCCGTGGCCAGCATGGAGAGGGAAATGGAGAGGTCAGTGGCTGGGACGCGTCGACTGTGTGGCTGAGGGGGTGGCACCGCTTTATAGAATCGGACATTAGTGTTTTGATGTCTCGTGGCTTGAAAGTCAGTTCCTAATGCACTGAATTCGAAAGTCATCCTTACTGGAACTGCGTAACGTAGCCAGTGACAAACTTTGACGCCCGAATTCGCCAATGGTTCACTGTTTGTTGCGTGTCTGTGTAGACACCTGTACGAGCGTAAGTCAGTGTGATATCTCTCTGTCTGTTCAGACACCTGAAGGAGCGTGAGTCGTTGCGGCGGCGGCTGGCGCGCGTGATGAAGCAGCGGGACAAGGTGCTGCTGGCCGGCTGCACCCAGCAGCAGATGATGGAGCTGGAGGAGACCATTGAGGGCATCCGCGCCAACATGGACTACATCAACGACAGCATCAACGAGTGCCAGGCCGGCATCATGGCCATGGAGGAGTCCAAGGCGAGTGGCGAGTTTTAGCCGGGGGATGCGTGCCTTGGCTTGTCCTGGTGTAGACGGTGGAATGAAGGAGTAGTTTTGCCCCTGACTGAGTGTCCTCAGCCAATCTGACCTGACCGACCTGATAGGAGAAGCTGCCAATCTGGGACCAGAGTACCTGAACTGATCTGATCTGATCTGATCTGACCTGCACCTGACCTGGCCTTGACCTGGCTGCCTCTGGCCTGACCTTGGCTCTGACCTGTGCCTGACCTACCTGACTGACCTGACCTGGACCTGACCTGACCATGATCTGGACCTGAGCTGACCTACCTGACAGGAGACGCTGCTCGATTCCAGGACCCTACTCTCCTGGTGAGGAACGTCGAGCAGGAGGAGATGGAGTACCTGCTGGAGAAGCCTGTCTCATGACGAGTTCACCAAGAGCTGCGTTGCCGCCAGCAAACGAAAGGTCCACACGCCAAGGACACGGAGTCAAGATGGAACAGGTACGGCGCTGCGGCATTCCGGTGTGGGGGGGGGGGGAGGAGTCGGATCTCTTCAGGCAGGGACTGGATTAGTGCTCCTGGAGTTTAGATGTCATCGTGAACGGAGGGATATTCAAAAGTTTGGACTGTTTGTATGACTTCAGCTGTAGGTAAGCTCCGACCTGTTGATGCTCTAATCCTAATAAACAGCTGCCCCTGCGTGACAGATCTACTATTCCACCCATTGTGCTGCGGCGGCTTGTGAGCGCTGTATCTATATCTTCTCAGATGGAGCAGACGGGCATCGTACAGCAGCAGCTTCTGCAGCACCTTCTGACTGAGGAGGGTGGCCTGGACGCCACCGTGCTCTCCCTGATCGCCGAGGCCGGCCAGCAGGATCCCAGCGACGGTTCCGCTTCAGACGGCGAGACCGCTGAGCAGCCGCCATCCTGGGCCGCCCCCGCCCGCGACAAGGCGCGACGCAAGACCACCACCACCCAGGAGCTGCTGTTCGCCAACAATGACGACGGCGGAGGTGGTGGGGGTGACCCGGCCCCGGCGGCGGGATCGACAGCGGTGCAGGAGGTCCGTGGTACCCGCGGTGGCGGGGACGCGGAGAGCAGGCTGTTGATGCCGCCGCCGGCCCCGCAGAGTACAGCGGCGCCTGCCCCGCCCGTCTTCAACCGCTCACTGAGTCACACGGTGTGCGCTCCGGCCCCGCCGAGTATAGTGGCGCCTGCCCCTCCAGTCTTCACCCGCTCTCTTAGTCACACGGTGTGCGGAAACGATACCGTGTCGGGCTCCAGCAGGTGGGTGAACAATGAGTCACAGTCCGTCCCCTACTCTGCTCACTCACTTAACACTCATTTTAACTGGACGGTCTAACGTGACCTACTTATAACATCACGATGTTTTGCGTAATATCGTTGCAAATATGTGCCATTCTTTGGGATTTTCTACTAAAACGTGTGCTCTAGGAGGAGACCTAATGAATGAAGTGCTTTTAGACCTGGATGGTCACCCCGTGAGCGATCGCTACTTATGCCTGCTCACATTGTTTTGCATTGCGGTGTGAGTTTTGCCTATTTTCCTTACGTCATTAACCCGTTCTTCATAATACGTTCAACCGGAACCCTGTTGTATGGTACGCGAGCGTCAGTAGTGTGGGCTGGCTGGCTCTGTCGCAGGGGGTACGGGCGTGCAGCTGACCCGCGGCCATCGCCGCTCCTCGGCCGGCGGGCCTACAAGGACACGCTCTCACCGCGACTGACACGCCGGAACGTTACCGTGACTAACAACAGCCTGCGACCGTGAGTACAGGGCAGTCAAGTGTCTTATGTCACGTCCTGCCCGACACGGAGCAGGTGACGTGGCGATAGATGTCGACGTGACGGGGCGACGGTAGGCGGACGGCTGTGGTAGGTGGAGGCGGGACGCTGACGGTAGGCGGGACGGCTGTAATTACTGGTAGGCGGATGGCAAACGGTAGGCGGACGCGGGGTACTTGGCTAGGCGACGCTGACGGTAGCGGACGGCTGTGTACTTGGTAGGCGGCGGCAACGGTAGTGCGGACGGCTGGGTACTTGGTAGCGGCGGATGGCAACGGTAGGGGCGGACGGGCTGATGGTACTTGGTAGGCGGATGGCAACGGTAGGCGGACGGCTGGGGTACTTGGTAGGCGGACGCTGACGGTAGGCGGACGGCGACGGTGACTGTAGGCGAACGGCTGTGGTAGGCGTGTGATGAAGGCATAAGGCAGAGGGGACGTGTGCAGCTGTTCATGAACCGTTTCGTCTCATTGATATGTGTACACGCCCAGTACAGGGACATCTTAGCGTCTTAGCGAGGCTTAATGGTCGCTGTTGATTCATGGCACGAGTCGTGGGAAAGGGCTTTGTGTGGCAAAGGATGGGGGCAGTTGGTGTACATTGAATGTTGAGAGGAATTACGGTACTTTGATCTCCGACTTTGACCTTTGCTGACTTTGACCTTTACGGTACTTTGATACTTTGACCTTTGCTGTCGACGCGCCCTAAAACCCCAATAATCAATCAATCAATCGATCTCCGACTTCTTAAATGTCACCTAACTGGTGCCCTGGTGCTTCTGGCTATTGACTTGACTGATTCCGTGGTGATGCTCTGCCTATCGAGTTATCTGGGTTTTGTCATGTCTGCCTCGAGACCGCGTGCTCATATGTTCTCTGCCTTGGTAGGGTCTACTCTGACCTGACCTGCCCCTCTCTGTCCGGCCAGCTCCGAGTCATCAGGGGGCCTGGACTCTGCCCGGCTCCCTGCCTCATGACCTGACCTGCCTCTCTGTCGGCCAGCTCCGAGCACAAGAGGGGTCTGACTCCGCCCGGCTCCCCGCCTCTGGACCTTGAACCTGCCCCTCTCTGTCCGGGCCAGCTCGAAGTCATCAGGGGCCTGACTTTCGCCGGCTCCCCTGCCTCTGACCTGACCTGCCCCTCTCTGTCTTTGCCAGCTCCGAGTCATCAGGGGGCCTTGACTCGCCGGCTCCCCTGCCTCTGACCTGACCTGCCCTCTCTGTCCGGCCAGCTCCGAGTCATCAGGGGCTGACTCCGCCCGGCTCCCTGCTCTTGACCTGAACCTGCCCCTCTGTCGGCCAGCTCCGAGTCATCAGGGGCCTGACTCCGCCCAGGCCCCCTGCCTCTGGACCTGACTGCCCCTCTCTGTCCGGCCAGCTCCGAGTTCATCAGGGGGCCCTGATCCGCCCGGCTCCCTGCGCTCTGACTGACCTGGACCCCTCTCTGTCCGGCCAGCTCCAGGTCATCAGGGGGCCTGACTCCGCCGGCTCCCCTGTCTGACCTGCCCTCTCTGTCGCGGCCAGCTCCGAGTTCATCAGGGTTGACTCCGCACGGCTCCCTGCCTCATGGAACTGACCTGCCCCTCTGTCCGGCCAGCCTCGAGTCATCAGGGGGCCTGACCTCCGCCCGTCCCCGCCTCTGACCTGACCTGCCCTCTCTGTTCCGGCCAGCTCCGAGTCATCAGGGGGCCTGACTCTGCCCGGCTCCCCTGCCTCTGACCTGACCTGTCCCTCTGCCCGGCCAGCTCCGAGTCATCAGGGGGCCTGACTCCGCCCGGCTCCCCTGCCTCTGACCTGACCTGTCCCTCTCTGTCCGGCCCGCTCCGAGTCATCAGGGGGTCTGACTCCGCCCGGCTCCCCTGCCTCTGACCTGACCTGCCCCTCTGTCCGGCCAGCTCCGAGTCATCAGGGGCCTGACTCCGCCCGGCTCCCCTGCCTCTGACCTGACCTGCCCCTCTGTCCGGCCAGCTCCGAGTCATCAGTGGGTCTGACTCCGCCCGGCTCGCCCGCTTCCTACCGACGACAGACGTCCAGGGAGGAGAACGTCTTCCATCGGCTGACTTCCTCCGGCTCTGGACAGGTAACCGTCCGCTGCAGTGGCGCTCAGACACCAACTCTGGCCTGCATAGCAGGCTGGAACGGTCAACTGTTTGTTGAAGATATATTATGGGTTCATTGATTTGTATGAATTTCGTCTGTAATAACCTGTAATAACCCTATTACGACAGGAATGACATCAGGGAAAGGGCAGACAAAACAAGTGACTGTTGTCATTTACCGAACCCATGTAATTGATCTGTTCAAGCTGCTCGTTAAGGCATTATATTGGTTAGAACGTATGAGACACAGCTTGCCAATCTGCTAGTCATTACATAATTGTGTTGTTGTGTTTGGAATATGTTTATTGACTTTGATGCTTGTACGATATCAAATGCATCTGTATCCCTGTTTGTATCTCACAGCAGGAGGAGGCTCACGAAGCTGGTGTGATAACGCCGTACCAGGGCCGGGTCGGCCGGGCGCCTCTCATCTGCTCCCACGTGGCCGAGGGTCACACCAAGGCCGTGCTGTCCGTCTGCGCCACCGATGATATGATGCTGTCCGGATCGAAAGGTATGTCCAGGGAGAGGGGATGAGAGGGGCAGAGGGAAGAAGGATCTGGACTAGCTTGTGAGCTTACGGTGGTTCAGTGGTTATGAGGCCGGATCGCGCCGGGCCTGGATCACTGCGAGAGATCTGCTTGCTCGATAAGGCAGTGGCTTAGGAAACAGGCATTTGCCAAAAACACGTGACGCTACTGGACACTGGTTTGAGATAGTTAATTTCAACCGAGATCGTTACGCTGCATTGTGATCGAATGGTAAAACCGACATCAAAGATAACTATCCCGGCACAGTCTCTAACACTGGCTGAGTAGATATCAAGGCGCTCAATTTTCCTCTGCAGTACCGAACGCGTTAAAGGTGTGGGTACCTGGCCACGGGTAGCCAGTCACCATCTGACAGCTTGTATCCGTTACAGACCGGACGTGTGAATTTGTGGGACCTTGGCACGGGTCGCCAGGTGTACACCCTCTGAACAGTGTATCGTTAACAGACCAGGACGGTGAAGGTGTGGGACCTGGCCACGGGTCGCAGTCCAGCTCCATGCACCGGCCACCCCCAAGGTAACGTGCGTGTGCGTGCGCGTACTCGGAGGCGGCGCAGCTGGCCTTCAGCGTCTCCTCCGCGTTCGTCAAGGTGTGGGACCTGAGGCTGGGCCCGGCACAGTGTGTCAAGACGCTCAGGTGAGATCCTGGGAGAGACGCCGCTGAGATTGGAACGCTGAGTTCGCTGGTATTAGCTGTGTGCATACTGCACAGTGTATATGAACGAGTTCTAAGTTGCTGTAAAATCGCCATGGCTCCGTCTTTGAGTACTCAGTACTCGCGTACCTCATGTTAATCAGAACTAGGTACCCATCGCGTGTCCTGACCCTGTGCTCCGTGTGATGACTGTGTGTTCTGTGTGATGACTGTGTGTGTTCTGTGTGATGACCGTGTGTTATGTGTGATGACCGTGTGTTGTGTGTTATGACTGTGTGTTCTGTGTGATGACTGTGTGTTCTGTGTGATGACCGTGTGTTCTGTGTGATGACCGTCGTGTGTCTGGTTATGACCCCTCGTTTCTGTGTTATGACCGTGTGTTTCTGTTGATGACCGGGTGTTCTGTGTGTATGACCGTGTATTCTGTGTGATGACTGTGTGTTCTGTGTGATGACCGTGTGTTCTGTGTGTTATGACCGTGTGTTCTGTGTGATGACCGTGTTTCTGTATGATGACCGGGTGTGTTCTGATTGTACTGTGATGACCGTGAGTGTTATGGTGTTATGGCCGTGTGTTCTGTGTGATGACCATGTGTTCTGTGTGATGACCGTATGTTCTGTGTGATGACCGTGTGTTGATGTGTCCTGACCGTGTGCTCTGTGTTCCTGACACGTGTGTTCTGTGTGATGACTGTGTGCTCCGTGTGTTGTGCTCGGCAGCTCCTCGGGCCTGACCTCGGCCACAGTAGCCGTCTCCACGCCGTCCCGCACGCTACAGATGCCTCAGGGCGAGGCTCAGATCAATGACGTCAGCGTCAGCAGCAGCGGACCTGGCGCTCTACACCGCCAGCCAGAGCACCGTCCGCATGTGGGACCTCAGAAAGTGAGTGTTCGAACTCTGTGATGCCATGTGGGAGCTCAGAAAGTGAGTGCTGGAGCTCTTTGAGGTCATGTGGGACCTCAGAAAGTGAGTGTTCAAACTAGTCTGTGATGCCATGTGGGACCTCAGAAAGTGAGTGTTTAAGCTCTGTGATGCCATGTGGATTGTGGGACCTCAGAAAGTGAGTGTTCAAGCTCTGTGATGCCATGTGGGACCTCAGAAAGTGAGTGCTGGAGTTCTTTGATACCATGTAGGAGCTCGTGGTGTCATGTAAATCTGCTTCTGGGACCTCAGAAAAGTGAGTGTTTGAGCCTCTGTAGGTGTCATGTGGGACCTTCAAAAAGTGAGTGTTGAAGTCTCTGTGGTGCCATGTGGACTCAGGAAAGTGAGTGTTTGAGCTCTGGGGGTCATGTGGGACCTCAGTATAAGTTGGAGTGTTTGAGCTCTGTGGTGTATGTGGACCATCAGTAAAAGTGAGTTTCGAGCTCTGTGATCATTGTGGACCTCAGAAACGTGGTGTCGAGCTCTGTATGATTCATTGTGGGACCTCAGAAAGATAGAGTGTTTGAGCCTCTGTGTTGCCATTGTGGGACCTCAGAAAGTGAGTGTTGAGCTCTGTGTGTGCATGTGGGACCTCAGAAAGTGAGTGTTTGAGCTCTGTGGTGGCCATGTTCGGCGGACCTCAGAAAGTGGAGTGTTTGAGCTCGTGTGTGCCATGTGGACCTCAGGCAAAGGAGTGTTTTGAGCTCTGTGGGTGCCATGTGACCTCAGAAAGTGAGTGTTGAGCTGCTGTGGTGCCATTGTGGGACCTCAGGAAAGTGAAAAGTTTGAGCTCTGTGGTGCCATGTGGGACCTCAGAAAGTGAGTGTTTGAGCTCTGTGGTGCCATTGTGGACCTTCAGAAAGTGAGTGTTAAGCTCTGTGATGTCATGTGGGGACTCAGAAAGTGAGTGAGTTTTATTCAAGTTCTGTGATACCATGTGGACCTATCAGAAAGTGAGTGTTCAACTCTGTGATGCCATTGGGACCTCAGAAAGTGAGTGTTTTGAAGCTCGACATGTGATGTCATGGCTGTTGGACCTCAGAAAGTGTTAGGCTGTAGTTTTTATTACCATGGTTGGACATCAGGAGTTGGATGGAGGGGAGGCGCCATCTGCATACGGGCCTCGAGCAAGTGAGTGGGGAACATCAGAAAGTGAGTTCTGGAGCTCCTTGATACATGTGGGAGTTCAGAATGTGAGTGCTGGATCTCTAGCCCTTGTGTAAACAGACTGGCTGAGTAGCGTACGCGTTCAAGGGAGCTCGATGGATCTGCGCCTGCAGGGCCTACGTGCGTAGTGCACGTATTTGGTGTTGTAAATTGTATTGTGTGGGATATGAGGAGTGAGTGGAGCGTGGGGGAGCACCATCTGCATGTGGGACCTCAGCGGGTGAGTGGGGCAAGGGTTCTACTGGAGCTCTGTACTGCAGTGGGTGGCCTACAGGACTCCGCGTTGTTCCCTTACCGTCCGATGTATCACTTCACGTGCCATTGACGTGCAGTATCCCTCACCGTCCGCGTTTCGCTCCGCCTCACCGCTGCGGTCCCTGCTCTCCCAGGTTCCACAGTGTAGGTAAGCTGAGCGGCGGCCACCAGGCGGCCATCATGTGTCTGGCTGTGGACCGGCGGCGCGGCGGCGACCCGTCTCACGGCTCCAAGGACCACTACATCAAGGGCTTCGAGGTGCCGGACGAGACGAACGGCATCGTGCAGTCGAGCCTCAGCCTGGAGCCGCCGCACTATGATGGCATCCAGTGCCTGGTGGTGGCCGGCGGCGGCAGCACGCTCTTCTCAGGGTCACGGGACGCCTGCATCAAACAGTGGGACCTGCGGCGGCACACCCTGCTGCAGGTACGGAGTTCGG
The DNA here is from genome assembly GCA_014673585.1 of Semibalanus balanoides. Lineage (NCBI taxonomy): Eukaryota > Metazoa > Arthropoda > Thecostraca > Balanomorpha > Balanidae > Semibalanus > Semibalanus balanoides. The sequence continues at coordinate 12,566 of VOPJ01008219.1, forward strand.
CCGGGGCGGTCCGACATACGGCGGCGGAGGGGCACGGAGGGAGGCTGTGTGGAAGGTGTGGTTAAGAGAAGTGTGAGGTCAACTGAGCTGAGAGTAGGTGGCTCAGGTGCGGAGGCTTTGATGGTATGTCGAGGTTCTGTTGCTGTCGCTGATGGGGTTGTGCTGAGTCTTACTGTATGAGCTGTTCTCGCCTAGCTCGACTCGGTGTGAAATAACGGGGTCTGAGACCGTTCTTTAAAAAAATCGAGCCACGGCTCGATTCTCATTATTATTTAATCATAGGCTCTAATCTGCGATCTACTGTTCAATGTCTCGGAATACAACCAAAAAACTCAATAATATTAAGCATGCTGTCGTTTTCAACTAATTTTGTTGATAATAACCATTTGCTAAAAGCAGAAAATGGCTCAGCATTTGAGCGGCTTTATTTTTATAAGAACGGCCTCTGGTGTCGCCGTATCATCTGACACCGACGCTGATGTATTGCCCTGTCCCCTGGTACCCGCGTCACCGGAGCACCTTTGTGTCTCGTCTCCTGTCTCGTGAGCACCTTTGCGTCTGTATGCTCAGTGTTCTCTCTCGTCCGCAGAGTGTGAGCAGCGCCCACCGTGACTGGATCTGCGGTATGAGCCTGGCGCCGGGCGGCCAGGCGCTGCTGTCCGGCTGTCGCGGCCGCATCGTCAAACTTGTGGAGCGTCGACGGGCTGTCAGCGTAGGAGAGCTGAAGGCGCACAACAGCCAGAATGTAACCGCCATTCGCCGCCAACCAGATACGTGTGTACCGCCGCTAAGTGAGCAGGGGTGGAGTCGGGCGGGGAGGGGCGGGGCGGGGCTGTGGTGTCTGTTTGGTGGCATCTCCTGCTGGCAGCTGAGCTGCTGGAGTCGGGTTATTCAGCATGGGGAAAACGGTTACTATCATACGATTAAGTTTGAGAATGACGGCTGATTTCGCCCTGATTTCGCCCTTCTCGTTCTCCGCAGTGGCCAAGTGTGAATGATTCCAGTGACTAACATGACGTCGTGTGAACAGGCCGGATCAGGCGACTGATGTGATGCAGTTCTCTCCTGTGGCCTGGTATGAGCGGCTGACCCGTGACTGACTGTTTGTGACTGACCCGAGAGGCTGAACGTGACTGTGCACCAGAGTCCCGGCTACGTGCGACTGACACTGTCTCATCCGTCTGTCCTCTTTGGCTGCGAACTCGAGTCCCCGGCTTTGTGTGTGACTGACACTGTCTCGGTGTGCGACTGACCCCTTGCTCGGTGAGGTGGTGCTGTCTTGGTGTGTGACTGACCCTCCCCGTCTCTGACCCCCGCCGTCTCATGGAAAAGCGGTGGTGAGGTGGTGCTGTCTCGGTGCGTGACTGACCCGCCCCCGTCTCTGAACCCCGCCCCCCTCTCTGACCCGCCCCCCGTCTCTGACCCGTCCGCTGCCTCTCCCCGATCTCCGGCAGCGGTGGTGAGGTGGTGTTGTCTCGGCGTGTGACTGACTCACCCCGTCCTCTTGACACGCCGGCTGCCTCTCCCCGTCTCCGGCAGCGGTGTGAGGTGGTGCTGTCTCGGTGCCGTGACTGACCGGCCCCCCGTCTCTGACCCGTCCAGCTGCCTCTCCCCGTCTCTGGCAGCGGTGGTGAGTTGGTGCTGTCTTGGTGGTGTGACTGACGTCCCGCCCGTATCTGACCCGTCTCTGAACGTCCTCTGACCCGTCTCTGACCCGTCTCTGACCCCCGTCTCTTGACCCGTCCCCTGCCCTCCCCGTCTCCGGCAGCCGGCGGTGAGTGGTGCTGTTGGCGGCTGGCGGTAACAGACACAGTGCCAGCGCACCTCTGCCCGCCATGACACGCTCCACGGGGCGAGTCTTCTCCTGGCCGTATAGCCCGACCGGCCCGCTGCCGCGCGCGATCCTCCTGCTGGCGCGTCCTGGCAATCGCAGCTTAACGCAGCCGCCGCCGTGTGGCGCCATGTGCGGGCACGCTGTCCGAATCAACGGCTCTGCCGCAGCCGCCCTAGCAACCCCACCCCCCCCGGTCCCTAGCTCCCAGCCACCCTAACACCCAGCCACCCTAGCACCACACTGCCCCTAGCTCCCAGCCACTCTAGCACCACGCTGCCCCTAGCTCCCAGCCACCCTAGCTCCCAGCCACCCTAGCACCCCGCAGCCTGGCCTGTTCGATGTGACGTGACCTTTTGGCAGATTGTGTCCTGATTTCACCTGCTTTGTAGCGACCGTTCTGCAGCATGGTCTCGTTTTATGTTTATTGTTGTGTTTTCACCCTGCATTGTGTGTAAGTGTGCTTTGCGACTCAGCACGCCAGGCTGAGAACCTGTCACATTGGTTAGAGCCACAGACGGCAGCCTCCTGTGAGGTTGGTCAGCGACACAGATTATAACGTTTCTAGTCATTCGTTAGAAATATCAGCACTGCACTTCCTTCCAGTTCTGCCATCCCGGTACTTCAACTTTCACCTGTGTCATCACTCTGCATACAAACGTTTCATGCTTTATATTCACAGCTATTTCGTCTGCCTGTGTTCGTCGACCTGCATCGTTTCTGTGTTGTATTTCAGCGCAGCACCCCACATGCCCGATCCACCTTCGTAATTTGCATCGCTGTCCGGCGCATGCCTGCCCGCACGTTCTGCGTTGTCTGCTCCGTGGCTGCCCCCACCTGTACCCCCGCTCTCTTTGTAACGCACGCCCTCCCCCGCACCGCAGTGACCACACGGTCGGCCTCTGGCGGCTGCGGACCGCTTCTGGTGCCGACGGCGAGCCTGCGTGACCGGTACAGACCGGGCCAGTACAAACGACACCAGCGCCGCCTATACGCGCGACCGACTGGCGCTAGTTACCGGCTCCGTCCAGAGATGGCGCGCGCGCCGGCGGCGGCGGTTGGCTGGAACAGAGAGACGGCAGTGACGCTGTCTGCCTGCGAGTTCTCAGCGAGTCAGTGTGTGTGTATGTGTGTGAGTAGGTCGCCTTGGTTGAGTGTCAAGTGTCGAATGTCAACCCGCTAACAAGAGTCGGCTGTGATGATGCTGGGCGATTTTCCTAACGAGGTCGTATGTGAATAACTTATTTTTAACGCTGCGTGTTGAATCGCGCGCAGCAATAAACATTCCATTTAGTTGAGTCGTTGTGTCGTTTCCTGTTTCTGATTCGGAAATAAACGATTTTATGAGATATAGAGCCGCGTTTTTTAGGCTTGTCAGACTGATTGTAGTGGTAACTGGTAACCAAGAATTCGTCCATTATTGTGTCGGCTCTGAAATATGTCCTCTTCGATACTGGAAAAAGGCAGATTATGTTGACACCTAATTGACCCCAGATATGCTTTTGAAGTTTGAACCAAATGTATACAATACAGCTTCTCTTCACGAAATTGGTTCGTATGAGCGATCGTCGGCCCAGACTCCTCTGAAATATCGAAAGCAAGGCAGGCCTGTTGTACCGCCAGCCCTGCAGTGGATGTTATCTGTACGAGGTCTAATGACGCCTCAGGCAGCACCGTGCCGCCCCGGCTGCGTGCGGAGTGATTTACTCATTAAAACCGACGCCCACCAATTGCGCACCTGCTCATTACCCTGTACAGGACGTGATTGGTTGCCCGCGCGTTGTTGAGTCATGAGTGTTTTAACAGATAAACGCAGAGCTGAAAGCCTTAAACATATTTTTTTGAGATTATCTTAGGCATCAGATCTTGGTATTCATACACATCAGTAGTTAATTAATTTAGGAATTATATACAATTATTCACTAGTTCAAAAGTTTAGAGCTTGAAAAAAGTACCTAGTGTGGCTTCATGATAGGTACTGAACACGTTGTATTTTTCCTACTCTATATGATATCATACACTCTCGCATCAGGCCAAGCACCGTACCTTCCTCTTAGATCATGGTGCTGGAAACTCTCACGCCTGTTCGAGGGTTTATATATGGCGGCCGGTCGACTGCTTCAGCGGGCCCGCCCAGGGATTATGAACCCGGTCACCGGCACAGAAGACCAGAAATCCTGCCCTGCCCAGAATCGCTCCCCTGCGTTCACTTCTATAGTGGTTGGTTTGGTTTGTGGACCAAACGCACCGTATCCTCTTTGGGATCATGGTGCTGGAACTCTCACTCTGTCCGAGGGTTGTTTATGGGGCCGGTCGACTGTTTCAGCGGCCCGCCCAGGGTTTGGACCCCGGGTCACCGGCACAGAAGACAGGAATCCAGCCCCTTGTGCCCAGATCGCTCCCTGCGTCTATATGTAACAGTCATAGTGCAGAAATGAAGGGAGCTGCGCCAAGAGCGTGTCAACGTTCTGATTGGTCAATGAAACAAACGTCTGACACTAATAAGTCGCCACCAGGCGCATTGGGATGAGCTTCTGATGTAATTCGCCCGATCTTTTGTCTACATTTTAATATTATTTAACAAGCATCGTGTAATATAGCCAGATTCAAAAACTAATGTAAACACCTAAAAAATGAATCAATTTTCTTAAAGATCGAGGCTTGCAGCCACTAACCAAGGCCGCGTAAAAAGGACATCGCTGAAGCGGCAAATTTGGCTACATTTTCATTCATGGCTATTCATTTCATAGTAGAGCTAGATATCGGCCGGACATATAATCACAACAAGCAGAACAAGCCACTGGAGCAGCAAAATATATTTTCCACTCATTGGCGTAAAAAGCAATACGGGAAAAGCTTGCAGTTTGATGAGCGATCAAAAAGTTCTATGCAAGTGCCGGTCGTTCAAAGTGAGGAAAGCATATAAACTAAATTGAATATGTTTCGGTAGAAAAGTTTTCATCGCAAATGTGGTGACTTTACCATTAACCATCTACTATATCTTGACTGTCATTTCTAGTAAACTCCATTTGTGTAGGAAAGGAATAAAACAAATCCTTAAACAGTAAACACGTGGCTGGGAGGCTCGGGGGGTGGGATTTCCCCATATGATCTCGAAAACCACGCAACATAGCGACAACCAAAATACAGAGTTTGATAGCTTGAGACAAGTACTGTCGAATGTATCAGGTCATTTTTAGGTTAGGTCAATATCAAGGTCACCAGAGGTCATCAAAGTTCATATTTTCCAGATTTAGGACTTTTCTCCAGATTTAGGACTTTTCTCCAGATACTCCAATTATCTCGGAAAGAAGCAAACGAAAAAGGCAACTAAAAGCGACCGAAATTTGTAATCGACAACATTCCTAAAAATTTGAGCCCAGATCAATAATTTAGGCTTCAGAAGTTATCGAAGGTCAAAATGACAATGATTTGCACAAAAGTGTTTTGCAAATTTATTTTTAGCTAATAAAGGATAAAGCAGTACATTTCACGCCATCATGTTTGTCTCATCCAGGCGCTTCCAAGCATACTTATATTCACCAGGCTAGGACAACTGAGATATTTGACCTCAGGTCAAGGTCAAGTGGTGACCCAAGTAGGTCATGTTGTATGTTGTGAAACGTGTAACGACGAGACAAACACATTGGTACCGTTTTTATGTCTCTATCTTCTTTTTGTCGATATTTATTGAAAAACAAGTGTTGGTGGTCTCGAAATTGACCCTGACCTTAGGTTACCGATATCAGAAATCCGATATAAAAATTGTAGGTATATATGACCTTATGATATCTTGCAAGTTTGAAACTGATCCCTCTAAAACTGTGTCTGCATACGACCAAAAACGTTTGGAGGTGAGGTCATCACCTGACCTGGTCTGTTGACCTGGCCTAAGATGACTCTAGGCCCAAATTTTACATAATGTGGGTAGTTCATTTTTGGACAGGTATGCAAAAAGGCGGCGCTGCGCGCCTCTGTTTTTATCTGCGCTATCCTGAAAACCGGAAGGGTGGTCGGATTTCGGCCCCCCCCCCCTCCAGGGCGTGTTAAGTGATTGCAAAATACGGACGCTTTTCACTTACCTCAAGGAACACACACACTTACGAAAGTATCAAATAATTAGTTCTTAAAGCTGTGAATAAATTATAACATGGATAACTTAGAAATAGACATGTGCCAAGATCTAACTAAGATCCGAGATTCAGTGTCTCTAGAATCCATCATCTGGTATCTTGGATCCTGGATCTTTTGTTTTCACTTTTTTATCGAAAGATCCTGCGGATTCTGGATCTTTTTCAGGAAATTTGTCGCTGGATCCTGTGGATCCTGGCCGAGGGCGGATCCAGCCGGCCGTTTTAGGGGGAGGCCAAACCGTATTTAGCGGACCTAACCTACCCCCACTTTCGAATTTCTTCCCGGATTTGGTCCACTTTATTTTGCAACCGCACGATTTTTTTGATTTTTTATTTTGAATTTTTTCTCGTTTTTTTTCGGCTCTTATCTCAGCTTGCAGTTTGTATTGTTCCGACATTGCCTCACAGTACCAGAGCAAAACGATTTAAATTGTCAACTGTACCCAAGGGCGTCGCTGATAATAATTTGAGTGGGGGCTGGGCTGAAATGACGCAAAAATGTAACCCATTTTTAAGCGTGCATTTAAGCCTTTGCAGCATTGTATAATGCGGACTTTATATTACGATAGGTATTTGTTTTTTATCGCCGCGAAACGGCGAATTTTTACGGGTTTGCCTGATAAAACCCAGAAACATAGGCGGTTCGCCTTGTAGAGAACAAAAAGCTTAACTGCTATGCATCAATTCACGTTTAACATGAAAACGAAGACGATGCGATGGCTTTCGTATGACGATGGCGACCGATGTGACGGCCGCGAAGTGGCGTAAGAAGTTTAATTTTAGGTGCGTGGAAACGACAATTTTAATATTGGGGAACTGAGACTCAGATTAACCCCTATGCCTGGTCGCACTTTCGGTATGATACAATATGAAATTAAGATAGTTTTTTAATAATATATTTTTCGGAATGTGTAATTCACCATGACCGTGACATAAGTGCTTTATAATTAGGTTATGGAAATAATAAATAACTGTAATATCATTATAACATTTGCACCGAACTGCAACAATGCAATTGTAACAGTGCAAATGTTTGAAAAACCAGCAAGCGACAGAACGCTTTTCCGCGCATAAATGGTCCCTGCGATCTGGAGGAGCCTGGGACAACATGGCTTGCAGGGGGATGCTCTGGCCTGGTCCCATATTAGCATATTTTTTGGTCCAGTAAAACATGGACACAGAGCAAGTAGGCTACCGCAAGGGGAGACTTGCCAAGCCACTTTTTATTTTATTTTCCCATTTCCATTTTCATCATTAACAATAGGGTATCTGTGTCATGTACGCGAAGCGGCGCAAAATTTTCGGAAGTTTCACTGTGGACGGCTGTATTTGACCGTGCAGAAAAAACAGCTGTAACGGTCGACGTTTGGGGGGGGGGGCAAAACATAGTCCAAGGACCTTTGGGGGGGCATGGCTCTTTGGCCCCCTGGATCCGCCCTTGATCCTGGCCATCTTTTGAGGAAAGTTGTCGCTAGATCCCGTGAATTGTGTGTGTGTGTGTGTGTGTGTTTTTAAGTTTCCGTGGAATCTTACATGATCTTTTCAATTGAGTTTGTAATTGCTGCCTTTGCGCGTCTCGCTGCGGTTATTGATTCAAAAGATAACGAGGGGGCGACCCCCTCCCAAGCCAATGGCGTTCGGCTGAGACCCCAGCCAATGTCGGGTTAAGTCTGAACCTATGCAGCATGCCGCGGGACCTCCCAGAACGGCACGGGACCGGCACCCAGCGGGACCGTCATCGCGCGTAATTGGCCCTTTAGCGGCGAGAGGTATCATCGGCACCACGCTGAGAGCTGAGCTGAGAGCTGAGCTGAGAGCTGAGCTGAGAGCTGAGCTGAGAGCTGAGCTGAGAGCTGAGCTGAGAGCTGAAGCTGAGAGTGAGCTGAGAGCTGAGCTGAAGCTGATGAGAGTTGAGCTGAGAGCCTTGAAGCTGAGGCTGAGCTGAGAGCTGAGCTGAGAGCTCGCTGAAGAGCTGAGCTGAGAGCCCGAGCTGAGAGCTGAGCTGAGAGCTGAGCTGAGAGCTGAGCTAGAGCTGGCTGAGAGCTAGCTGAGAGCTGAGCTGAGAGCTGAGCTGAGGCTGAGCTGAGAGCTGAGCTGAAGCTGAGCTGAGAGCTGAGCTGAGAGTGAGCTGAGAGCTGAGCTGAGAGCTGAGCTGAGAGCTGCAGCTGAGAGCTGAGCTGAAGAGCTGAGCTGAAACTGAGCTGAGAGCTGAGCTGAGAGCTGACTGAGGCTGAGCTGAGAGTGAGCTGGAGAGCTGAGCTGAGGTAGCTGAGCTGAGAGCTGAGCTGAGAGCTGAGCTGGAGAGCTGAACTGAGAGCTGAGCTGAGAGCTGAGCTGAGAGCTGAGCTGAGAGCTAGCTGAGAGCTGAGCTGAGAGCTGAGCTGAGAGCTGAGCTGAGAGCTGAGCTGAGAGCTGTATCTGCAGAGATGAGCCTGAGAGCTGAGCTGAGAGCCGGACTGAGGCTGAGCTGAAGAAGCTGAGCTGAAGAGCGAGCTGAAGAGCTGAGCTGAGGCTGAGCTTGAGAGCTGAGCGAGAGCTGAGCTGAGAAGCTGAGCTGAGAGCTGAGCTAAAGAGCTGAGCTGAGAGCTGAGCTGAGGAAGCTGAGCTGAGAGCTGAGCTGAGAGCTGATGCTGAGAGCTGCGCTGACGAGCTGAGCTGAGAGCTGAAGCTGAGAGCTGAGCTGAGAGCTGAGCTGAGAGCTAGCTTGAGGAGCTGGCTGAGAGCTGGGCTGAGAGCTGAGCTTGAGAGCTTGAGCTGAGAGCTTGAGCTAGAGAGTGAGCTGAGAGCCTGGAGCCTGAGACTGAAACTGAGAGCTGAGCTGAGAGCTGAGAGATGAGAGCTGAGAGCTTGAGAGTGAGCTGAGAGTGAGCTGATGAGCTGAGCTGAGAGCTGAGAGCTGAGCTGAGAGCTGAGCTGAGAGCTGAGCTGAGAGCTGAGCTGAGAAGCTGAGCTAAGAGCTGAGCTAAGAGCTGAGCTAAGAGCTGAGCTAAGCTGAGCTAAGAGCGAGGCTGAGAGATAGCTGAGAAGCTTGAGCTGAGAGCTGAGCTGAGAGCTGATTGAGAGCTGAGCTTGAGAGCGAGCTGAGCTGAGAGCTGAGCTGAGAGCTGAGCTGAGAGCTGAGCTGAGAGCTGAGCTGAGAGCTGAGCTGAGTCGAGATGAGCCAAGCAGCCGAGCTAAGTTGAGCCGAGATGAGCTAAGCAGCCAAGCAAAGCTGAGCCGAGATGAGCTAAGCTATGTTAACCTAAAATGAGATAATGAGACCAGAATTAAACCGAGCTGAGCTCAACTTAGCTGAGCTGAGCTGAGCTGAACCGATCGTAGCTGAGCTGAGTCAAGCTAAGTCAGACTTGCCTGAATTGTTCGGTTTAGCTCATGTGAGAAACGCAGAACTGAGCTCATATGAGCCGAGGAATGCTTAGTTGAGCCAAGCTGAGCTGAGCCAACCTGAGCTGAGCTGACCTGAGCTGAGCACAGATGGCGCTAGTGTAGAGGGGAAAGGCCGATGAACGGCGAATGATGCGGCCGTTTTGTCCGTTGGCGGACATTTGTGGCCGTGTGGGAGGGAAGATCGGTTACTGATGCGATCTCCTCGGAGATGGTCCGGCTGAGCTCGTAACGCAGAAGGGGCTGTGGCCGGACACATCACGGGCTTCCAAACGACCCGGCCGTGGGCCGATCTGATGGCGATTTACATACAGATGAGCTCCGTGATGGAACTACACGGTGCTCGGTCAGAATGTCACGGCTCTAGGTAATGATCGTGATGTGGTCTGCGTTTGAGTGGAGAGCCCGGTCACGCTAGCGCATTCTAATGCGTACAAACCTAACTTCTCTTTGTCCTGTCATGCAGTGTGTGTAGTGTCTCTTAGACCTTAGTACAGATACGCTGGCTGTTCTGTCTAACCAACTGAGAGAAACAAACAAACTGTGCTAACAAACTACGCGTAGTTTTTACGTTTATTGCCCAAACACTTCAAATATTAAAGACATTCGACATTCTCTTAGAAAGCATGCAAAAACACTATTTATACAATGACAAATTTGATGCCAATCCCATACCTACCGTTGCACCACCGAGCCTCCCGACACAGGCACATTTCACACAGGCACCACCGTCTGTTTCCGGTCAGTTGTTCGTCAGTCAACAACTCAGCGGCATGCAGTGTTTTGTCGGCTACCCAAAGCCTCCGAGTGCGACCTCTGAATGCCCACAGAGGATGTTTACCTCGCGGCAATTGTTCAGCTTCCTCCCGCGCCGTAACGCTCGTGCGTCGAACAAAAGTACGCGCCACGCATATGCGTGCGGCGAAGGAGGGTGCGGCGCGGCCTGTTTTTTCCCGGCGGCGACTCCGGGGCGGGGCATTCATTAGTGAGGAACAATGCCGAGCCGGGAGGTGGCCGTCGGAGAGAGAGAGAAATGGACCACGCCGAACACCTGCCAAAACAATCGATAATCGACAGGCCGAGAGCAGGCCTTGGTATGCTGTTTAACCGCATATGGTCAGCTCAATGTGAAAGGCCCATATGGGCAGCCTTTTATTTGAATGACATGCTGCCGTTAAACTATTATTTTATCTGCTATTTCATTAGCGCCCATTCCCAGTTCAGATTTTTCTCGATTGTGCTAATATCGATAATAAATCAGTCTTAGATAGATCTGTGTCTGAATTCCTGACTGGCTCCCCCGCTGCGCTCTCTGCCCGTCAGCGGTAGGTACGGCTCGTTATCACCACAGACCCATAACTGTCGCATGCCGATCGAACGCGGCCGTCCGGCATGTCCCGCTCCATCAGCGTAATCCCCGCCGCTAATTCCGTCCTGAGAGTGGAGCACCATCACTCAGGTGCACCATGCACCCTGCACCCTGCCCACATCCCCGCTGCAACGGCCGGTCAGCTGCACAGGGCACACCTCCACCCGTCCCCTCCCCCACACCCCGGTCTGCCCGCCCACCCCGCCTTCACGGGGACAAAGCGGGGAGGATGCGAGCCGTGCGAGGCTCCCAGCTGAGTAGCGAAGGAGAGGGATGCACTGAACTAAATATATGGAAGGGGCAAGGGTGCCTGAGCGCGGTTGCGGCCGGCCGCCATCTTCGAAAGATAAGCCAACCCGCGCCGGCTGTGTGTTATGAATGGAGGGGTCGACGCAATCTCTTAATTAAACCTTCATTTAAAGCTTTCTGTATTTTGTTCAGATTAATTCCATTTTGGTGGGTTGTGAATGGATTTGATGCGCTTTCCAAATGTATACATTTTTAATCCAGAATGTATTTTTTATATAATTTTCCACGTGCATACTCCGGCCGCTCATTTATCTCACAATCTGTGTCCGTCCCTGTCCGGTGCGAACTCGTGGTTGCCGAGTATACTGGTCTGGGAAGCAGGCATTAGACAACCTTCACACACTGCGCGCAATACCTCCACTGAACTGAATAACACCCCAAAATGGCGGCCGGCTACAACCGCGCGGCCCGGGTCGGGATACAGTGGGTGCCTCCCCCTGGAGGGATGACGCTGCAGAATCGCAGAGGCTGGACTGAACGGCCGGGTCGAACAGGCTGGATTGCACAGGATGGACAGTGCAGACTGGACAGACTAGACAGGCTGGACAGTAGACAGGCTGGACACAGGGTCACAGCAGGTCGGCACACGTTGCAGCACATTCAGAGACACAGCGTCACGGATCAGGGGACTGTGGGACAGGAAGGTCGCTGCCGGAACGATAATGAGGCAGACGACCTCAAGATCAGTGAGACGGCATCAGATGGACTGAGGTCGGTTAGACAACCTCTATACGAGAGCGTATATACGTGGGTTAGTACGCCGTCCACGGGCCAGTTAGACGAGCATGTGATCAGTTAGATGACCCCGTGGTCGTGAATCAGTGAGAAGATCACGAGGTCAGCACTGCGAGGTCAGTCCGACGTCCTTCCGTTGGAGCTGGAACTCTGCTTCAGCCAGCATGAGACACTGAGGTCGGAACCTGAGAGAGAGAGAGAGAGACCTTGACACACCTCCGGTCGGTTAGACGGCACAGCAGACGGCGGAAGTGACGCCGCCGCCGAGCCGAGCGGTACAAGGTCCGACTCTAATGGGCCCATTCACAGCGACCGCCGGCCTCTGTCGTCATCATGAGAGCCAGCTCTATCCGCTCTCAGTTGTCATGAGAGCCAGGTGCACCCACGACTGTTGGCGTCATGAGAGCCCAGCTATTGAGATACTGACACATACCTGCTTTTCACTGGTATAGGTGGCTACTGGCTACAGTCTGCACAACAATCAGTCATGCTGCTGCCGCGCCGTAAACAACAATCATCATCACAGAACAAGCAGCTTGGAATTTATCATGTGCAAATGTCTTGCAAGTCAAGGTGACAGTTGTTTCGTTTGTAGTGTATCGTTGATACAATAAGGGTAATTAATGCCTTTATGCATAATGTCCATTATGAGTGAGATGGCGGAATATGACAATTACGCCACGATGATGTAATACGACCGATAATTTACAACTTCGTCTTCTTCTATGTATCTTTTTGATTACAAGGTTTTGTCCAACGTTGTGAAACCTTGCTGACCAGTTTGGGAAACGGGTCTCTTGTGCATGTGATCTTGAAATTGACACACACATGATGACACGTGTGATCTGTCGCCAGAACCTTGCCATACGGTCCTATCGTTTTCTTCAGCCAATTACCAGACCCGTCCGTCCCTCTCATTCCTGGGTACCGTTCCATCATATTCCTCAGCCCACCACAGTTCCTTCTCCCTCTCACCACAACCCTTCTACCTTGCTCATTCCCTAACGTCGCCGGTAAGGTAAATCACCGCCCGGACCTCTGTACCGCTGCCCCGGACCTCTGTATCACTGCCCCGGACCTCTGTACCGCTGCCCCGGACCTCTGTACGCTCCCCGGACCTCTGTACCACTGCCCCGGACCTCTGTACCACTGCCCCGGACCTCTGTACTACTGCCCCGGACCTCTGTACCGCTGCCCCGGACCTCTGTACCGCTGCCCCGGACCTCTGTACCACCTCTGTACCGCTGTCCCAGGACCACTGTATCCACTGCCCCTGACCTCTGAACCGCTGTCCCGGACCTCTGTA
>VOPJ01008220.1:0-22697 GCA_014673585.1 Semibalanus balanoides
TCTCCGCACAGGGGGGCCTCCTCCCCACACAGAGGGGGCCTCCTCCCCACACTGATGGGGCCTCTTCCCCGCACAGATTGGCCTCCTCCCCTCACAAGGGCCTCCTCCCCGCACAGAGGGGCCTCCTCCCGTGCAGAGGGGCCTCCTCTCCGCACAGAGGGGCCTCCTCCTCACACAGAGGGGGCCTCCTCCCCACACTGAGGGGGCCTCCTCCACGCATAGAGGGGCTTTCTCCACGCATAGAGGGTCCTTTTCCCGCACAGAGGGGCCTCCTCCCGCTTAGAGGCAAAAACATAGTTTTGCCCACCCTGATTTTTGACAGGGTGGGCAACTGCCCACCCTGCCCCCCGGAATCCGCCGCCACTCCGGGCAGGTCGCAGCTGAGGGGGAGGACTGACGGAGACAACTGGAGTGGTGTAGATAATAAGACATTCACGACGAATTGGGCTGTGATGATAAAGATCGACGCAAATTACGAAATTAATATTACCTACTGCACACAAAGTTGTCGGTTAATTGAACCTTGATCACTGTGACTATAAACCGAATGCTTTGGGTATACAAATATATATATATATATATATATATATATATATATACGTATTCAGATCAACATATACTACCAGAACAGAAAGACACGTCAGCTTGTCATGAAGAACAGTCCCGTCACGATAAAGCAGCAAATCGCACCAATGTAGGTTTATAACTTCATAATGCCCTCACGCAGGATTGTAGGGGCCTCGTGTATCACAACTACATTGGTGCAAACCACAACACCTACTTTATCGCGACGAACCTTACTCATGCACATCCAAGAAGAGCTGGTCCCGCTGAGCACTGGTTAGTCGGAACACAAACAAAGGCCAACCCACAAACCTTCTACAAAGACAACACAGAAATCAATCGACACCAGTCCATTGATCACTTTACCGTTGTTCATTACAAAGAAGCCAATATACATCACCAGACCACAAACCACCACTCAACATACAGACACAAACAAACATCTCACTTGCGCTCTGGGGTTGGTATGAACTTTATATTAAGGAGGATGAATTTATCACTCATATACAGGGTTCCATGGTGATGAATATGTGGTTTTATGGTGATAGCGAAGTGGGATTGTCGAATTGTAAGTGTATGTATGTTTTTTGCCACTTGTGTAGATGTGGTTTTGCGGAAGGCAAGTGTATAATTGTATCCGTCACCTGCAACATGTATTTAAACCTGCTATATTTCAAAACAAACAAATTGTGAAAATAGCTTCTCTAGACGGCTCATATTTTGTACTTTACTGCGCATCTTGACAATGATTGTGTACAATACAATCGAAACGCGTCGAAACAAAAAATGACTTAACTTTAATGAAACCATCGCCGAAATCTCAACTTGCTACCCAAACATAAAACCCAAACGTCAATAAAGATTTCAAAAAAACTCAACCAGAAACTCTCGAAGGCCAGAACTGCTAGACTTTCATGATATCTGCCTAAAGAAAATTTTGCGCCCAAGTACACCAATAAAATTATAATATATATATATATATATATAAGTCATAAAGCTTTGTCGTAGGACTGGAGGGTAATATTTTCTTCAGGCTGACAGCTTAACTGGCGGCATGGGTAGGCCGTCACAATACTCCCAGAGTTGGCCCAGTTTAATTACTGAGATTTGTAACTTTAACGACAGCGTTGCTTTCTATTTGAAGTCGAGTTCTGCAGTGTCATTAGATAGCTCAGCTCAGCTCAGCTCAGAGAGGGATAGCTCAGCTCATTAGATAGCTCAGCTCAGCTTGCGGTCTCGGCAGTTGACTTTGACTTGTTGGCGGCCTTTGTTCTGAATATCACGTCATAGTTCTGCCACCAGCTGCAGCCCAGCCCATCGCTGTGGATAGAGCTACAGGTGAAAATGTTAACAGATTCCTGGTACAACATCCAGAAAACTTTAAACAAGGCTTAGAAAACCCTGGACACACAGGGTATGTTCAACGGAGACTTGCGAGCAGCACACTCATGACAAAATTGTACAAAAATCACAATGTTAAATCAGCAATACTAGCTCGTGGCCACGGGTGGCATTCTGCTTACATAATACATAATGTGTAAGAGAGCACAAACATTCCAAGCTTAATATAGACTGGGTCTGTGGTAGGTAAACGGAAACTTCTTTTCCTTGCGAGCTGCAGACCGAAAAAGGCGACGGCAATCAAAGGCGGATCCAGGGGGCACTGGCGGATCCAGAGGGGGGGGGCTGCAGGGGGCGCGGCCTCCCCAAGGCGCCCGGGTCGCGGGGCCGGGCCGTGTGCTATTGGCCTCCCCAAAGCCGGGGAGGTGTTTGGGGGAGGGCCAAAACACGGCCCGGCCCCCGAGACCCGGGCGCCTGGGGGAGGCCGCGCCCCCTGTAACCCCCTCTCTGATCCGCCTCAGCTAGGGGCAACGGGGCCATGCCCCCAAGACCGTTCAGGGTAGGGCCAAACTATGCCCCCCATAAAAAAACGGGAGACAAGTTCACAATTTATCGTAAAAATTGCCTTTGCAGCAGTCAAAATTCAGGTATCCACTGCAAAAATGGAAATTTCGCGTCGTTTCGCGGCGCTTTGCGTCCTGAAACAGTTTCCCAATTGTTTCTACAAATTATCGTAAAATTGCCTTTGCAGCAGTCACAATCCAACTATAGACAGCGAAAACTGGAAAATGGTGTTACGTTTTGCGGCATTACACAAGTTTCCCAATTGTTTATACTTATATACATTTGGAAAATGGGAAAAAATAAATACATTGAATGTCTTGCTCCTTGACGGTAATTGCTAGCCCCAGGGCCCGTCTGCCGAGTTGCTAAAAAGGCGATGCAAACGCAAAGACGTGGACGTCGGCACCGGGAAGCGGTTCCAGCGGCACCCAACTTGCTGGACCGAAGAGCCCATAGTGGGGACCAGGCCGGACCATCTCCTTAAGCCATCTCCCCAGGCTCCTCCAGATCCACAGGGACTAATTATGCGCAAAAAAGCCGTTCTGAATTCTGCCTCTTGCTGCTTTCAAATACTTTTCACTGTTACCAGTCATTTGTTACAGATCATCGGTACAAATGTATGCGGCTATTACTTTGTATGTCACCGGCATGCTGGTGGCAGTCAGCGCTCAATAGTGCATATGATAATGTACTATTGAGCGCTGACTGCCACCGCTACTGGTCATCGTGATTTACTATCCGAGACTGATGCATATGAAAAACTACCCTCGTTTCAATATTGTTCAACATACCGTGATGTGCATCCAGGCAAATAGGTTAACTGAGGCTTGGCTCCACTTTCGGTCTGGTTCCAATATCAAAAAATAATTTTCCACGCCCTAAAATTAAAATTGTCACGCCTCTTCGAGGCATCACATCGGTGGCCATTGTCATAACGAAGCAATCGCCATGGTCTTCGGTTCGTTGTAACGGTGAATTCAATTAATAGCATGTTTAGCTTCCTTTTCTCTATAACGTTTCTATACAACGTCTATGTTTCTGAGTTTTATTATGGACCCGTACAATTTGCGCGTTTGGCGACGCTAAATAACACGTAGGTACCTACTAATCTACTAATACTTTAACATAAAATTTCTACGATTACAAATCCTGCAAAGGCTTTAAATACACGCATTCAAAATGGGTACAATTTAATGATTTTTTCGTCATTTCAGCAAACCCCAGCACAAAAAACTATCGGTGACGCCCCTGATACAGCTGACAATTCAACAGTTTTGCTCAAGTAGGGCAAATGTCGGTAAACAAATGGCAACATTTTTCAAGTATCCCAAAAAGACCAAATTTTAAACAACAAAAATTAAATATAAAAATAAAGAAATAGTTATAAATCGTGTGCCTGCAAAATAAAGTGGCGCAAATGCGGGAAAAATCGAAATTGAGGGTAGGTAAGGTCCACTAAAAACTGTTTGACCCCTCTAAAAAAACGGCCGGCTGGATCCGCCCTTGACGGCAATCTAGTTGACGAATAGAGTGGCATCATCAAACCCGTGGCGATCAGGGCCGAGACAGAACAGAGTGACGTCATCAAACCCGTGGCGATCAGGGCCGAAACAGAACACGAAGTGACGTCGTTTATCAAGCCCGTGGCGATCAGGGCGAACAGAACAGAGTGAACGTCATTCAACCGTGGCGATCAGGGCCGAACAGAACAGAGTGACGTCATCAAACCCGTGGCATCAGGGCCGAGAACAGAACAGGTACGTCATCAAGCCCCGTGGCGATAGGCCGAGACAGAATCAGAGTGACGTATTCAAACCCGTGGCGATAGGGCCGAGACAGAACCAGAGTGACGTCATCTAAAACCGTGCGATCAGGGCCGAGAACAGAACAGAGTGACGTCAATCAAAAACCCGTGGGCGATCAGGGCCGAGACAGAACAGAGTGACGTCATCAAAACCGTGCGACTCAGGGCGAGACGAACAGAGTGACGTCATCAAAACCGTGGGATCAGGGCCGAGACAGAACAGAGTGACGTCATCAAACCCGTGGCGATCAAGGGCCGGACAAAGAACAAGTGACGTCAATCAAAGCCCGGTGGCGTCAGGGCGGAGACAGAACAGAGTGACGTCATCAAACCCGTGTGCGTACAGTGGGGCCGAGACAGAACAGAGTGACGTCATCAAACCCGTGGCGATCAGGGCCGAGACAGAACAGAGTGACGTCATCAAGCCCGTGGCGATCAGGGCCGAGACAGAACAGAGTGACGTCATCGAACCTGTGGCGAACAGGGCCGAGACAGAACAGAGTGACGTCATCAAACCCGTGGCGAACAGGGCCGAGACAGAACAGAGTGACGTTCATCCAAACCCGTGGCGATCAGGGCCGAAGAGGAACAGAGTGACGTCCATCACCCGTGGCGACAGTTTGGCCGAGCAGCATGTTTATATTTTATAAAGAATGAAAGGAAAGACTTTTTTTATCTAATAATTCATGTTTTAAACTTATTTTAAGCTAAAAAACGAATAAATAACCTCGAGACTTTCGCGTTTTATTGCTTATTCATGGGACAAGTAAGATAGATAGTGATTTCGGCGACTTAATATGAACATCAAAAAGGTAATTCAAAATTTGTTAAACACAGTTTTAACAGTTAAACATCTCCACAACAGAATCCTATACTTTTCTATGATCGATAGCGTTTCGATCAATATTGATCGAGTTAGCGATCGATCGATCGATAGTGTATCAATCGATCGATACGTTTCGTTCTTATGTTTGAGATGTCTTCTGTCTCCCTCTTTATTTCGTTCAGCTATGCTGCCGCTGTGAATCTTTGAAGAACCTGGTGTACGTTGGTTACGTGTTTCTCCGTCCGGATATTATGCGGCTTCAACCAACCCATCGTTGCATTTTCGTTAAGTTGGTGTGGCTAATGTTTTGGGCCTTCGCTCCAGTTTGGAAGTGTGTCCGTCTTGATCGGCTGAAGCACAATGGCTTTGCGTAGTCCTACTGATTGCGTAAGTCGTTTCGTGTGTTCTTGAACCCGTTGTTCTCAGTCCCCTCCCGTTTCAACCGAAATATGACTTATCGCATCTACCACACGGAATTTTTACTCACTCTATGCTATCTGAGTTTTTGTTTTTTTGGTTTTCGTTTTTCCTTACTACTTGTCCTATTCTTTTTTCTTGAGGTTGTGGCAATGTTAATATCTGGTGCCATCAAACCTTATAATGTTATCTGCTTGTGGGCTGTTACGGCATGACCAAGATCGTTGTTTTTCTGAGTGCTTTTGTTGGTTAGCCGGTGCTTTTTAATTCCCGCGTCCTTCTTTCCAAAACTATGCATCAGAGGCTTCTGGAAATTTTACTTGTAATAAGCCTTTATTAATATAGTCAAAATTTCAGTCGTTGTAGGAACTCAGGTGAACATATGCGGTAAGCCCTCGAAAAGAATTCCAATACTATTCTCGTGTCTTAAGTTTTCTGACTGTGCCCTGAAAAGTAACTGCACATCGTCTTTGTTAGTAGGTTTGATACGGTGGAGCAGAAATTTTAAATCATGCTCGGATCTCTAATGACGACATCTAGGAACGGGAAGTTTACCCTCCTTCTCCTCCTCAAACGTGAACTGGAATGGCTGGTTCTACGTGGTTTAATTGCGCCATTTAACAGGTCATCTATGTCAGTCTCGTTAGGAATATAAGGGCTATCCATTTCGTCTACGTATCTATAGCATAGTGGCATTGTCACCTGTAAATTCGCAAGTATGCTCTTTTTTCCTGCAGGGTTCCTATAACTATAGAATATATATCATAGCTTTTGAGTTTCAGGGGGAGGAGTACATACAAAATCAATTGGATTAGCAATGGGTTCACCGTTGAGTGCAGTCTTGGCCAATCTGTATATGGAACTGCTGGAAAAAGGATTACTTGCGGATTTTTAGGTGACAATGTACTAATGTATAGTATACGTAGAAGACATGATTAGCCTTTATTCCCTAACGAGACTGGACATAGTGCATGTTAAGGCAATTAAAATCCACGTAGAACCAGCATCCAGTTCACGTTTGAAGGTAGGAGAAAGGAGGGTAAACTCCCGTTGCCTAGATGTCTCATTAGTGAGACTCGAGCATGTATTTAAAATTTTCTTGCCCACCGTAAACCTACTACAAAGACGAATTTTTGTGATTATTTTCAGGCGCACAGTCAGAAAACTAAGACGGATAGTGATGGATCTTTTTGAGGGCTTTACCGATTGACACCTGAGTTCCTATAGCGACGAAATTGCTATATTAATAAGGCTTTTAAACAAAGTTAAAATTCCCAGAAGCTCTGATGATACGTTTGAAAGAGGCGCGGAAATAAAAGACAGGGCTACAGACAAAAGCAACTTCAGTAAGAAACAAACGATCTTGGTTCATGCCTAACACGCCGCCATAAGCAGATAACATTAATTAAGTTGATGGCACCAGAGATTAACATTGTCAACAACGCTCAAGAAGAACAGAATAGGAAAAGTCGTAGAAAACGAACCAAAAAACAAAACTCAGATAGGCATAGTATTAAAATTCCGTTGGTAGAATGCGATTAAAGTCATATTTCCGGTGAAAACGGGGCAGGAGACTGAGAAACGTGTTTCCAGAGAACACAGCACGATTACTGCAATCATATGGACACGAAAGCCATTTGTGCTTCATGCCGATCAAGACGGACACCTTTCCAAACTGGAGCGAAGCCCAATAACATTGCACACCAATACGAAAATGCACGATGGTTGGTTGAAGCCATATATCCGGACGGAGAAACGTAACCCGTATCACCAGGTTTCTCAGATTCACAGCAGCATAGCTGAACGGAATAAAGAGGGAGAACAGAAGACATGCTCAACATTAGAGAAACGCTATCGATCGATTGATCACACTATCGATCGATCGATCGCTAATCGATGAATATTGATCGAAACGCTATCGATTCGATAGAAAGTACTATGATTCTTGCATTGTCTGGAAGATGTTCTGTAAAACTGTGTAACAATTTTGAAATTACTTTTGATGTATTAGTGCCGAAATCATAAATCTATCTTTACTTGCCCTGAATAAGCAATTAAAGCGCGATAACGCTCGGTATACTATTCGTTTTTCAGCTTAAAATACAGGTTTCATTTAACAACATACATTCAGTTTAGTAAAAACTAATGGTTACTTCCTTTTGCCAACTCTTGTTAACCATTTGTCACCATAAATATTCTTAACTATGTTTAAATATTTTGTTTTAATCACAACTATGTAGAGCCACATTTTGTTGTCTGTTCGTGTTTGTCGTGTTTGTGTCTGTTTCCGTGTTTTGTCGTGTTTGTCTGTTCGGTGTTTGTTCGTGTTTGACTGCCGTGCACCAGGGCGTCGCAACCCATTTGTAGCAGGGGAAGGGAGTCGAGGGATTGTTGAGAGATCAGCCTACGCGGCTTGGGCGGGAGGGGGCAGCTCAAAAGGGCCAATGTTAAAATCCTGCGAATCTGCGAATCTGGGGGGAGGGGCGACAGCCCCATGCTCCCATCGGTGGTGACGCCCCATGGTTGCATCTGATTTGTATCTGCTGTGGTAAACAACACAAATTTACACGAATGGAAATTATCTCAGGTTGCGAATCTCACCCATTCACATAAATATATGTTGAAACAATTGTCACGGAGTCGTTGGAGATAAATATTATATTTGTAATACCATCGTTTTTTTCTTCATTAATTGGATTCACTATGAGTCTATGACCGCAGGGTCTGGTACCCACAGTGTACCTACGTCCTACCACCCTGGCCTTGTATCGCTTTCTACCTCAGCGAACCCCTCCCTGTCCCTTCATACCTCATTACGTCATCATGTATGACCGGTTGTCGATTGTCCCTTGGTTTCAGTCGGAGTGCCGGCGCACTCAGTAACGTTGCGGATCTCGGTGCCCGGCCAGTACCAGCTGCTCTGGCAGCACAAAGGAGGCCGCCGACCGCCAGATAGCTTCACTCTGTTCTCATGCGAACATCGACCCGACCGACCCTACCAGTGTCAGGTGAGACACACGCTACAAATCATGTTGAAACTATTTGGTACTTTTTGGGCTCATGTCGAAATTCAGGTCACCAGAGACCATCAAGGGTCGAATTTTCCAAGTAAAGGACTTTTCTCCAGGTACCCCCGAATATTTTGGGACCTATGATAGCTAGGAACAAACGGTTGATAGCTCATGACAAACGCAATTGTCATTGAGGCCCTCAAATTTTAGCTCATGAGCAAGAACTTGACATCTATGCTAATATATATATATATATATATATATATATATATATATATATATTATGTATTTGTTAGTAGTATGTGTGTATGTGTGGATATGGTTAGTGTATTAGTGTGTAGTGTTAGTGGTTTAGTGTGTATATAGTATATATATATTGATGTAGTTGGAGTATGATGGTGGTTGTGACAATAGCTGCGATTGTGCGCCGTATCCCGCTCTGACCAATGATCTCTGATCTCTAACCCGGTGACCTCTCTGCAGGGTCAACTGGAAATGGTGCGCGTGCCGGGCGTGGCCCGCCAGCACAATCTGACGCTGCCCGTCGGACCCGAGTACCAGTTCGCCATCTCGGCCAACTACGCTGCCAGCAACGTGACGGGTGCGGTGGCCACCAGCAGTGGCATGGTGTGGTCCCGCTGCTCCATCCCGTTCAGCCGAGGTCAGTGGCTGGGTCACGTCAGCCGGGGCGGCATGGGGGGACGCGGGGCGGCACGGAAGAGTGACGTCAGGCGATTTTTTAGGGGGTAGTGATGTCAGGGGAGACCCCCGGAGGGTGCTAAAGCTCAGCAGTTAAGGGTCCCCTGCGATAGGCGACTTGGCCGGGTGCCGACCACAAGCCCGTGACCAGCGGACGGGTGACACGGGCGATGTATTGTTAAGTTGCCGACTGTGAGAGCTGCAGGACTGCCTAGTGCCTGCTGGTGTAATGGCGCTGACTGTTGTGCAGTCACGGAGTAGGATTCGTGTGATCGTTTGACTCCGATCAATCTGAGAGCTCTGCAGAGAAGGGCGCTGCATGTGTTTGGTATGTACCGCGCACTGAGTAGTCTGTCCACTGCATACTGCATTATAGGGTGCAGTGCTGAACTGCATGCACATTGTGACGCGTGCCGAGTCTTCCCAACGTCAGACTCGGGCTGTTTCGGATGGCGTCGGCTCTCTGCATCTGCCGCGCATCCGGCTAACCGCAACCCAGCAGCAGTTCCCGTACCGGGCTGCCGCCGCGTGGAACAGACTGCCAGCGGCAGCCTCCCTTACCCCTCGCGCCGCGCTGCTCTTGGCTGTTTTGAATAGTTAAGAAACCGACTAGTATCGCCCTTCACTGTAATGTGCGCCAGCTGTGTGTGTGTGTGTGTGGTGTGTGTGTGTGTGTGTGTGTGTGTGTGTGGTGTGTGTGTGTGTGTGTGTTGGTGTTGTGTGTGCTGGTTTGTGCTGTGTGTGTGTTGTGTGCGTGTTGGTGTGTGGTGTGGTGTGTGTGCTGTTCGTTGGTGGGTATGTGTGTTATGCGTCTTGTGTGTGTGTGTGTGTGTTGTGTGTGTGTGTGTGGTGTGTGTGAGTGTTGTGTGTGTGTGTGGCGTGTGTGTTGGTGTGATGTGTGTGTTGTGCCCTGGCATCAATAGCCTGTATTAAGATATACAGGTGCAGAATACCCACATGTGGACGCTCCTTATAATACTGACATTGAAACATGAACAATGTATGGTGTCATGTCAATGCCCAAGTGGTTACATGTAGTTGTTAGCATTGCGTGTTAGACGTAGTGCGAGGCGTCACCACACAATTTGTATTGGGGTAGTCGCAGCCAGGAGTTGGGGGAGGGGGCAGCCAAGGTGCTGGGGTGACAGTCCCATAGCAAAGTCTGGGTCCATAATGAAGGCTTGTTATGTAGGGCTAATATAAAAATCCTGCAAATCTGGGGCCGAACTCCGGCCGGAGCGACCCTGAGGGGCACGACCCTCAGTTTCCCCCCTCACGGTCGTGTCGCTCCTGGGAATAGGTATCCTGTATGATAAAGTGTATGCAGGGCGCAACATATAGGTATATACTCGTATTGCAATCGAGGGTGGTGATACTCCTAGTCGCCTGGTCTAATGGGTAGCGAGGGTGGTGAGTACACTCCTAGTCGCCTGGTAAAGGGTAGCGGTGGTGTATTGAATACAGCAGTGAAGTGTGCGGTGCATAGCTGTAGTGTGTTATGCCTGTATGTTGTTACACTGCCCATGACTGACGGCGTGTATCAGCGCGTGCCTCGTGTCCGTGTATCTCCAACAGACTGGTTGAGTGTTTTTTTTCGACTCTGATTGAATCGATCGGAATCGTCCAATCAAAATCCCTGGAATCAAAACAGAATTGATTCACAGTCGGATCTTTTGATTCATGAATCGTGATTGAATCAAACCCTGCATAGAAACAAGGCTGATTGAATAAAAAAATTGCTCAATGCTGTTTCAATGCTGAATTAAATGTGAATAAATCAAAATTTGCTTTGATTTTTTTTAATTAATCGGAAAGAATCATTTCTCAAAATTGTTATCCATGAATCAAACGTTGATTGAACCATTTATCTTTCTAAACGAGTCGTGATTGAATCGTTCCAAAGAGTTGACTGACCAACGTCACTCTGCTGTCCAACAGACGGTGACCAGGTGATACAGGGCCTGACGGTGCAGGGCAGCAGTCAGCACTCAGTCACTCTCACCTGGAATGACGACTGCGCCAGTCAAGTGATCGTCTCCCGTGTGGTGGTCATCTTCTGCGAGTGGCTTGGTAGCAAGTGTCGAGGTAAACATCAGTCTTACTCAGGCATTTTGCCAGCTCGGTGGCCTGCAAACATCACATGCCTTTAACCGGGCAATCATTATTAATACAATATGGGTAACGCTTGTAGGTAATGTAAATATGTAGTCCAGGCCCCAGGGCGTAGTTTCCTATTCAGTTGAGGGGGCTTCAGCCCCCCTAACTTGGCTTCAGTCCCCCACTTTTTTGCTGAAGCTACGCCGCTGATGTAGCGCTGATAGCCTTGATAAATCGCATCGCTGTTGTGTGTCGGTTTTACCTCCTTGTCAGATGTTGAACACTCCAGCATGGCGAGTAGTGCCCACATCGATCGACATGTCTCACGCGCCGTCCCCGTGCCTCGAAAGTGTGTTCGACGCCCTCCTTCATCACCTGTGTCTCACACCTTGTCTCCATCCCTCGATTGTATCTCACGCCCTGCTACCGTACCTCGTCCGAGTCTCTCTCGTAGTCTCCATTCGTGTTTGACGCATTGTCTCTGCGCTTGGCCGTGTGTCTCACCCAGCTGTGTCTCCATGTGTCTCACTCAGCTATGTCTCCGTGTGTCTCACCCAGCTGTGTCTCCGTGTATCTCACTCGGCTGTGTCTCCGTGTGTCTCATCGCTGCGCTCTCCGTGTGTCTTCACTCGGCTGTGTCTCCGTTGTGTCTCACTCAGCTGTCTCTCATGAGTCTCACTCAGCTGGTCTCCGTGTGTCTCACTCGGTTGTGTCTCCATGTGTCTCACTCAGCTATGTTCTCCGTGTTGTCTCACATCAGCTGTATCTCCGTGTGTCTCACTCAGCTGTGTCTCCATGTGTCTCACTCGTCTGTGTCTCCGTGGGTCATCACTCAGCTGTGTCTCTGTGTGTCTCACTCGGCTGTGGTCTCCGTTGTGTCTCCCTCGGCTGTGTCTCCGTGTGTCTTCACAAGCTGTGTCTCGTGTGTCTCCCTCAGCTTGTCTCGTGTGTCTCATCAGCTGTCTCTCGTGGTCTCACTCGGCGACTCCGTGTGTTCACTCAGCTGTTCTCCGTGGTCTCACTCGGCTGTGTCTCCATGTGTCTCACATCGGCTGTGTCTTCCGCGTGTCTCACTCGGCTGTGTCTCCGTGTGTCTCATCGGCTGTGTCTCCGTGTGTCTCACCGGCTGCGTCTCCGTGTGTCTCACTCAGCTGATGTCTCCGTGTGTCTCCACTCAGCTGTCTCCCGTGTGTCTCACTCGGTGTGTCTCGTGTGTCTACTCGGCTGTGTCTCCGTGTGTTCTCACCGGCTGGTTCTCCGTGTGTTATCGGCTGTGTCTCCAATCTGTCTCACTCAGCTGTGTCTCCGTGTGTCTCACTTCGGCTGTGTCTCCATCTGTCTCACTCAGCTGTGTCTCCGTGTGTCTCACTCGGCTGTGTCTCCGTGTGTCTCACTCAGCTGTGTCTCCGTGTGTCTCACTCGGCTGTGTCTCCATGTGTCTCACTCGGCTGTGTCTCCGCGTGTCTACCGGGCTGTGTCTCCGGTGTCTCCACTCGCTGTTCTCCGTGTGTCTCACTCGGCTGCGTCTCCGTGTGTTTCTCACTCAGCTGTGTCTCCGTGTGTCTCACTCAGCTGTCTCTCCGTGTGTCTCACTCGGCTGTGTCTCCGTGTGTCTCACTCCTGTGTCTCCATTCTGTCTCACTCAGCTGCTGTCTCCGTGTGTCTCACTCGGCTGTTTCTCCATCTGTCCACTCAGCTGTGTCTTCGTGTGTCCACTCGGCTGTGTTCTCCATCTGTTTTCACTCAGCTGGTCTCCGTGTTGTCGTCCTCGGCTGTGTCTCCGTGTGTCTCCCTCAGCTATGTCTCGTGTGTCTCACTCAGCTGTGTCTTCCGTGTGTCTCACTCAGCTGTGACTCCGTGTGTTCTCACTAAGCTGTGTCTCCGTGTGTCTCCCTCAGCTGTGTCTCCGTGTGTCTCACTCAGCTGTGTCTCCGTGTGTCTCACTCAGCTGTGTCTCCGTGTGTCTCAATCGGCTGTGTCTCCGTGTCTCGCCAGGGGAGGAGACGAGCCGCGAGGTAACTCCGATCGGCTCCTCCACTCTGCGTCTGACGGCGCTCAGACCGTACACCCACTATCGCATCTCCGTGGCGCTCATCACAGGAGACAAACAGGGGAGACGCAGCCTGCCACAGATCGCTCAGACGCTGCCGGGCCGGCCCGACCCGCCCACCGACACAGAGGCAAGTCACAGCACGATCAGCTACTGACTCGCTCATCATTGGAGAGTGCAAATGTAAATGTGGAATTGTATTGAAATAGACAGGTATATACAAGTTGTATTGATGCTGTTAGACTTTGCGATGCGCTTTAACTGGTGGCGGTGAGCAAATTGTCGATTTGTTTTTATTCTTCGTGTTGCTGGTCGTCGAGGCTAAATGGTATTATTTTGTGTAAACGTTTCACTTTCATTGTGCGTGTGCAATATTTGCGAGCAAAAACAACGTCATAAACTGCTTGCTGTTGGGGGATATTTGATGTTAACCATGTCAACAACTTTGTTTGCATGCTAAAATCGGGTGGCATTCATTAGTACCCAAGATTAATAAATACCCGAGTCCATAAGTACCATAGTCCATAAGTACCATAGTCCATAAGTACCCAGCATCATAAATACCCAAGGTACCCAACGTTCAAAAGTACCCGGAAAATCATAAGTTTCCAAAATTTATCAGTACCTACCCAGCGTTCAAAGGTTCCAGGTTTCGCAAATTCCCAGCGTTCATAAAAACCAAAGATTTGCAGGTACCCAAGATCCATAAATACCTGAGCTCATTGTAGGTTGGTTTGGCCGGGTGAAAGTAATCGTGGTCTCGGCCTTCGGCTTTCGGCTTCAGGGTCGGGAGGATTAGCGTAAGCTGTATGCGCTCCGCGCGTCGGCCTGCGGCCTTCAGTTGGGTTTTCATACTCACCCTATGTGGTTAGGGACTAGCGAGTCAGGTTTAGCTCAGGCGTGGGTCACGAAAACAAAATGGAGGTTGTCTGTGTTTGTAAGACGTTTTTTCATGTTAGAAATCTTGGGTATTTATAGATAATTTATAGATAACAGGAACTTATTGACTCGGTTATTTATGGATCTTGGGTACCTGCGAATATTGGCTACTCTGAACGCTGGAAACTTGCGAATCCTTGAACTTCTGAACACTGGGTACTTATGAATCTGGGGAACTTATTATTTTTGGGTACTTTTGAACGTTGGGTACTTATGAATCTTGGATGTTTATTATTCTGGGGACTTATGGAATATGGTACTTATGGATCTTGGTATTTATGAATCTTGGGCACATGCAACCGTCCCCTTCCTCCAAAATCAGCAACAATGGTCTAATTTTGGGTGGCAGCAGTAAACAACACCAGTCTGACAATGCACTGCTAGTTCTGCTGGTACCCGCCAGGCGGCAGCAGTGAGCAACACCAGTCTGATAATGCACTGATAATTCTGCCGCCAGGTGGCAGCAGTGAGCACACCAGTCTGACGATCACTGATTATTCTGCCGCCATGGTGGCAGCAGTGAGCACACCAGTTCTGATAATGCACTGATAATTCTGCCGCCAGGTGCAGCAGTGAGCAACACCAGTCTGACGACACTGGTAATCTGCCGCCAGGTGGCAGCAGCTGAGCCAAACACAGTCTGACGATACGCACTGATAATTCTGCGCCAGGTGCCAGCAGTGAAGCAAACACCAGTCTGGACGCATACCACTGATAATTCTGCCGCCAGGTGGCAGCAGTGAGCAACACCAGTCTGACGATACACTGATAATTCTGCCGTCAGGTGGCAGCAGTGGGCAACACCAGTCTGACAGTAACCTGGCGGCCGCCGGCGTGGCCGAACGGACCTCTGCGGCCTTACGAGATACTGGTGACCGGCCGGGACTCGGTGATGGTGCCGTCGGACAACACGTCGGTGACCGTCACCGGACTGCAGCCGTTCACCGACTACAACGTCAGCGTGCGGGCCTGCTCGTTCTGGCGGACGGTGGGCTGCAGCCAGCCATCTCCACCGGCCACCGGCCGCACGCTGCCCGGAGGCAAGTGCACGCTCATTAGCAGACATTTCCTCCCGTCAGGAAATTATAATAATGTTTTAAACATTTTGTCATACATAGGAGCTTCTTGTTTTGGGGCTAAACTGGGTTTGATAGATATTTATTTGGTACGACATGGCATCAGGGGCGCAGCCAGACCCTCAGAAGGGGAGGGGCAAGTTAGTCTTGCTGCCCCCTAAAAAATGAATAAATGGATATGAACGATTCTAGGGGTTGCAGCCGCTTTATTTTGTGAGGCACACTTTTTGTTTGGTTTTCTTCATCTTTTGGTGAACTGGATTGGACCAGCCCTCAGGACCCTTAGAGAGGTCCCTGAGCCAGGCAGTCACAGCACTCGCCACTCACAGGCGCCAGCCAGCTGCAGCCGTCCTGACTTGCCCTTGTCCTGACTTGCCCTTGTCCTGACTTGCCCTGTCCTGACTTGCCCTGCCCCGCCCTGCCACCCCTCCCTGCTCCACCCCGCCCTGACCTGACCTGACCTGACCCGATCTGACCCGACAGTTCCGGGCGAGATGGAGCCGCTGCGGACCCAGCTGCTGAACTCATCAGCCGTTCTGCTGCGTTGGCGGCCTCCCCGGCAGCCGGGCGGACCGCGACTCGTCTACCTCCTGCGCACCGTCTCCGAGGTGGACGGCGTCAACTACACACAGCAGGAGACGGAGGTCCGCGGTCAGTCACAGCACTCGACAGCCAGCCACAGGCGCCAGCCAGCCACCGCTCGTTTGTCGCACAAATTCGGCTTGTTGTTAAAGGACAACTGGCACCTTAACTTATATTTGAGTTGAGATGCCATTTTGCGTGCTTGGCATTGCAATTATGCATGGTATAAGTTACAACAACCACTGAGGTCGAATCACAGAGAAATTCGAGTTTGATTTTGTCTTTGACATCTGTAACATTCCCAGTCCCAAATGTATTTGAATGGGGGCCGTGAGCCGATGTCGTCGTCTCTCTTTACTAAATGTTGATTACAGTTGACTTATTTTACGTTTGGCAATACATTAGCCATACACTAGTCATATTTATGGCAGCGTGAATGTTTTCTTTATTCCCCCAAAAATCGTTCATATGACGTCATCAGAAAAAATATTAAAACGTGTTTTTTATGAAATTGAGCACTTTTTGTGAGAAACGAATGTCATAATCGTGTTCAGCAGCAATACTTCATATTTTGCACCACAAATGGCGTACATTTGAGAACTTTTTGGAAGGTGGCAGTGACCCTTTAATCCTGAATCGTGTTGGATATATATTTTATATGGCACTTCGATCCAGTGATAGCTCATCTGCATACACCTGGTGGTTTTTGTTCAACGTAACCTTCTTTTGAATCTCTGCTTTGTTTTATGTTGATAAAAATACACATGTGCAGACGAAAGCAAATTGAAACAATCACTGTAAGACAGACCGCGAAAATACAAGGTGATAGAATGCGTGCTGGTTTCGATTCATACCCAATCGTTTCGACTGTGCCACCTCGTGTAATCGTGTCTTGTCCCCGCACCCTTCCCCTGACTAGTCGCCGATTTTCCCCGCTCCGCAGGTGATGAGCTACAGGCCGTCGAACAGCTGGCGCATACCTGCCGATCAGGCACCCACCCACAGCGCCATCTATTCTGGGTGCGCGCCGGAACAGTGCAGCTCTCTGGCCCAGTTCTGCTGGGCCCCTGGTCTGAGCCGGCTGAACAGAACTGCGTTCTGACATCCGAGTGGCCCCTGGGCGCCGTGGTCGGCCTGGTGGCCGGCGGTCTGCTGCTCATGGCACTGGCTGTTCTCGTCTTCTGTCTGTGCAGCCGCACCAAGCGCAAGTGGGTGAAGATGCGAGACATCGGCGTGAACCTGCCGTCGGGCCTGGAGCGTCCTGAGAAGGGTCTGCACGGGTTCCGCGGCTCGGAGCGGCGGTCCGGCCCGGCTGCTGCCGGCTACGGTCGTCTGGTCAGCCAGACAGCCGAGAACGCCGCCACCTCCGGCCGCCCGGTGAGTGACCCACCCCGGGAGGGAAGCTGGGAGAGGAGGAGAGGGTTTGGATTGATTGTCAGTCTCACGACTCGAGGTTAGTGGGCTGGTAGAAGGGACGATGTATAATGGGTGCTTATAACAGGGTGGCTTGAGGTGTTCTCACTAATCTGTTATAACTTTGCACTTACATCCAGAGCTAGTGATTAAGATAATTTGTGTTGCTACTTTGACTGGTCGAGTCATGAGTTAGCTCTGCTATCGGCGGCCAGCCAGCAGCTGCTGAGCTGCTGACGGCCAGCCCTGTGTTTGTGTCAGCTGCTGACGGTCAGCTCTGTGTTTGTGTCAGCTGCTGACGGCCAGCTCTGTGTTTGTGTCAGCTGCTGACGGCCAGCTCTGTGTTTGTGTCAGCTGTTGCAGGAAGAGTGCACACCGGTGGGAGCCACAGACATCAGCGGGACACCTGCATCCACAGCCACAGACAGCAACAGCTGCTCCTCCAGCGCCACCAACTACACCGACTCCGGAGCAGAGTCAGAGAAGGTGCTGCCCCCCGTTTAATACAGTGTCGGTCACACTGGTAATGAGTCTCGACATTAACTGGTCACTGTGCGCAAGCCTTGGCATGGTTCAGTATGCTGCTTTGTGTTTGCTGTTCACGGCGATTTTTGTGACAGTTTGTATTGTTGGGCATGTGAAACGAATGAATAGATAGCCTTATTTGTATCTAAAAATTCATTTTTTGAAACTTATTTTAGGTATAAATACCCGTTTTTTTTTTTGTTTTTTTTTTGTTTTGCTTAGTCAATGGGCAAAGTACATGGTAGGTATGATTTCGGCTACATAATACATCAAGAAGTATTTCAATTTGTTATACAGCTTTGAAGAAACATCTTCCACAATGAAGAATCTCATACACATTACACTTTTCATCGATCGATAGTGTTCCAATCGGTTTTCGATCGAATAGCGATCGATCGATCGATAACGCTTTAATCGATCGATAGTGCTTCCGCTTAGGTTTCAGCACATCTTCTGTACTCTCTATTTATTCGTTCAGCTATGCTACTGCGAATTTTAAAGCCTAGCTTAAAATTAATTTAAAGGAAATAGTTCACCTTCAACATGGGTTTTGAACTGATATAACAGTTTTGTAGCCCGTGTTGAAAAAAACTAATTGCAAGTTTTCTGGGCTGAAAGGGCTCTCCAGCCAAATATATTTGACTTTTTGTCGAAGGAATGTGGGCCATAAATAAGGAATGTTAATAATGTGGGCTCCACACACCTCGGCAGAGGCTATACAGTAATCTTACGCGACTACTTTCGAACATCTGA
The DNA here is from genome assembly GCA_014673585.1 of Semibalanus balanoides. NCBI lineage: Eukaryota > Metazoa > Arthropoda > Thecostraca > Balanomorpha > Balanidae > Semibalanus > Semibalanus balanoides. Next base: position 18,662 of record VOPJ01008220.1, read on the forward strand.
TTGGCTGAGCCACGTTTGACGTTGCGGAGAGTACGCATATAATTTTGATAAAATTAATAAGGTACGTCCTTCTGTTCTGAATTGGCGCGATGTATGGCTATTTTTGACATTATGAAAAGAAGTTGTATTTCAATATATAGTCAAATCATCTTTGAAAAAAAATCCAAGGTGAACTATTTCCTTTAAAACAATGATTTCTAGGATAAAAATAAGGCCTTTCTTTCACTGTATGGCGATGTATGGCTATTTTTGACATTATGAAAAGAAGTTGTATTTCAATATCGTCTTTGAAAAAAAAATCCAAGGTGAACTATTTCCTTTAAAACAATGATTTCTAGGATAAAAATAAGGCCTTTCTTTCACTTGCTTCACATTTGTCACATAACTATCCTTATTCTTAGGTATGTGTGATTTCAAGCTTTTAAGAATACCGCCTCCTGATTGTCTTTGCATTTCGCGAGCTTAATGTCAGGTCCCTGTCTGTGTGTCTGTCACTCGTCTACATGCGTGCCACTCAGCTGCTCTGTGTTCGTGATCAGTCGTCTGACACTTCTGATCTCCACTGTACAGGTGGGCTCGCCGACAGACGAGAGGATGCCGTGGCCGCCGGCAGACGCCCATCTGGCACCGTACGTGCAGGCCGGTGGGCCAGGCAGCCCGCATGCCGGCGGCGGCGGGCCGCTCTACACCAAGTTCTCGCCGTATGTTGACGCGAAGGCGATCCAGTCGCTGCTGGCTGGCGGTGGCGTGACTGCGCTGCCGGTGGATGGCGGCCTGGTCGAGATGAGCCGCTCCGAGCCCGACCTGAGTGCCGCCGCCGCCGCTGCTGCTGCTGCTGCTGCTGCTGCTGCTGCTGCTGCTGCCGCCGTCACTGCCGCTGCTGCTGGTGCTGCTGGACAGGGGGCGCCGCTGCAGTACAGCCAGATCGGGCTCCGCTCCAGTACCGGCTATGTCAGCATGGCTTCTGATGATGCGATGCTACTGCCGCCGCCGCCGCCGGCCGAGAAGCAGCAGCTGGAGCGGCCGTACGTGGCACTGGGGCCGCCGCCGCCGGCCTTCTCTGCCGCCGGCTTCCCGCCGTACGTGCTGGCTGGACTGGCGTCTGAGGAGGGCTCCCCCTACCCCTGCAGTGTGCAGCCGCTGGAGCCAGGGCCGCCGGCGCGCTCCAGCGCCTATGTGACGCACGACAAGCTGCAGCCGGCCGGTATCGAGCTGCGTGACCTGGCGCTGCAGGCGGACTCACACGCACAGCCGGCGACAGACACCGCTGAGCCGGTACTCTCACCTAAAAAACTGGCGACCGTGGCGTCCGCGCGGGAGCCGTACTGTCGTGTGGTGACGCAGCACCAGGGCGCCGCCGAGCTTGGACCGAACGTGTCGATGGTGTGAGCGGGCCCGCCGGGTGCGAGGCCGGCACCCGGCCGCTCAGTACAAAGGCTGCTACGGACGCGATCTGCGCGCCATCTCTGGACCAGAGCCGAAATCAAATCAGGGTGCCGCCCGTCGCCAGTGAAGGAAGCTGGCCGAGGCGTAGGGTGCGAGTGGATCCAGCGTGGGCTGACAGAATGTGTATGGTGCAAAGTGCAATGAACGCTGTGGTTTGAATTTATAGGCGCGCGGCCTGTGTCGACGCAGACAGTTTTGTGATATGCCTCCTCGAGCCCGCGGCTTCCGCAGTGACGTGACGTGGCGTTACGTGACGTAGGCCTCCCAGAGGGTTCGTAGTGGCTAGACACAGCAGCTGTTGGCCGCTAGTTGACCGGCATCTGCGGCTGGTTTGTTTTTGTTAGCGCGCCTGCCGCTCCGTGACAGAGACGCTCTGTTGGAGGTGCCAATCTGTTGCCACCGTTGCTAGCCGTGTGTAGTTTACCATTCGTTTTGCTCGGCGGCGGTTTGTCCGCTCGGCTGTTCAACAGTCTTCCGTGCGCCGCTGGCGGTCCGCTGGTGGTGCTGAGGGCGGTCTGTCCGCTCGGCTGTTCAACAGTCTTCCGTGCGCCGCTGGCGGTCCGCTGCTGGGGCAGAGTCGGCCTCCATACATGTCACCAAGAAGACGGCGCTCTGCAGTGCTCTATTGCTGACTGGCAGTGACGTGTCAGACGTCAGACTGACAGTGACGTCAGACGTCAGACTGACAGTGACGTCAGACGTCAGACTGACAGTAACGTCAGACGTGTGCCGCGCAGAGGCGGCGGCTCCGGCCTCTCACCTCGACTGCTACCGTTTGCTCAACGCCGCCTTACGGTCTGAAGATGTGATATGCTAGCTAGAGCCGGAGCGAGCCGGAGAGCGCCGGCCTCGGGTGGGGTCGGGTCGGGTGGGACCGCGCTGTCCGGGCCGGTTAACACCGAGCCCTCCAGTGGTTTGTGACTATAATCAAAATGGCTACCCTGTGCCTGGGCTGCGGTCGGAGGGCGGCGTGTGCCTGCGTTTTACGAGTGGTATTGCTCTGCAAGGTCATGGGGTCACGGCTGTCCTGCTCTGCCAGAGAGAATGGTCCAATCTGTACCTTGCAGATGCAATACATGTTATGGCTCTATCCTGGTTTGAATTTAATCAAAAACTGTATGTTATGACTGATTGCTGCAATCTTTTAGAATAAAGTATCTGTTTTGTCTCGCTCATGATCGTACAGGCAGATGGGGTCTTTGGAGGCCGTAACAACGTTTTGTTCAGAATGCTGAATGTCTATTTTCATCTCTAAATGAGTAAAATTTGAGATCACAAATGCAACATTAAGACGAGATCTCAATTCTGAAATTAAATAGGGTAAGCTGAGGCATGGATGAGAAATACCCTGGATTGGCCACTCAGCGACAAATGTGACCGACAAAACGACATACAGGAGACGGTTTGTTTATGTTAAATAGCGTCGAAACACTGAAATGCTTCAAATAGTTTTTCCCTCTGCAAGTACAGTTATGGTTTTTGACGCATATGCATTATTAATATTGGTATATAGAATCCTTCGAAAGTAAGGATCATTACGGTGGGCGTGCCGTTGCTGTATATTCATTGGTTCTTTAATAATATTGAAATGTGTAATGCCATTTCAAATATGGGATCCAACAATACTGAGTACCTATTTGTTCATACAGGGTGATCATTTGGAAGTGAATAAAGACGTCAAATGCGCAGAAATAATGAAATAATTCAATTTAAAGTGCTGGTTTACTTAAAAGACACTGGGTCATTTTGTTTTTTGCTAAGGTTGTTAAAGATTGCATTGATCTATGGTCTATATGGCGTCTTTTCCATGTAGTCCTAATTGGCGTTTTAAGCCCATTCACTAAAGAGCAAGCCAGTTGGATAGTTTTCAAGTACGGCGAGTTGAAATCCATGACGCTCGTGCGGAGGGCTTTTCGACTCCACTTCTTTCGAAACAGCCACAGAAACGTGCCTTTTCTAAACGCATTTCACAGGCTGGTTCAACGCTTCAAGGTGACCGCCTCTGTGCGACCGGTGAGGTCACCGGGCCGCGCTCAACCCACTGCTGGTGAGGTGAGGAGGGTGGACCAATTCTTCACGCGACGCCCCAAGCCTCACGTCAGAATGACATCCAACCAGCTGGGAATGTCCTTCAGTAAGGTGTGGAGGATCCTAATAAAAACCTGAGGTGGAAGCCGCATCGTCCCCACCTGTGTCAGATCCAGTCTCCAGCCAACATGCTGTCCAGACTGGTGGCCTGCGCTCCAAGTTTGGTGATCGCATCATCTCGCGAAACAGCGAGCACCACTGGTCTCCCTACAGCCCAAACCTCTCATGTCTGGACTTCAATGTCTGGTCACAGGTCATGGCACATGTGAGCCGGTGAAAATCGCCCAGCTGAAGGCGGTGGTGGAGGACTTTGTTCGCAGCATGGACGAGGACAACCCCGCGGAAAATTGTCAGACACGCCCGGCGTCGAGCGGAGCTGTGCCAGTCCGTGAGGGGTGGGAACTTTGAGTACCTCCTCTGAGTCAGCCACTGCCAATAATGACTCGCTCTGTGCCCCAGATCAAATGACCCACATTGTATGTTCGAATGGTGTTTTATGTTT
>VOPJ01008220.1:23873-75511 GCA_014673585.1 Semibalanus balanoides
CCCCCCCTCCCGGATTTCCGCAATAACTTGAAAACCGTAGGACATAACGACGTCAAAGTTTCAGTACCTTATACAGCATCAATTCGACGTCTCCCTAAAAAAATCATAGATTTTTTAGAACTTTGGGAGATAATAACGTTTTAAAGACGTCATGTCATGCCATTTTTTGTTAAATAACGATTACTGTTTGATGCATCGTAGAAAACATAAATTTAATGCAAATTGCAAACGCAAACTGTATGAAAAAGGAAATTTAATTTTCTACAAAATGGCAATTTCGGATCTCCAAAATTTTGGGTTTTGACCCCCCAAAATCCCCCCAAAAATGATTTTTTTTTCAGAAATATTCCCCTCAATTTTTTTGTTCTCAAGGTATTTAAAAAAAAACGGAATATATGTAAGAGAATCAATTGTAATAAATACCCAAACCGTATTTCAAAGTAATATCTTCATATTTCAGTGACTGATTGCTTTCCAAGCATAAGTAATTAATGACATCATTTTTCAAAATTACGTTTTTGGGGATTTTTTGACCTGATACAGATATATAAATGTCATTTTTGTGTTTATCAAAACTGACCTAGAAACATGCATTGTACATTAATATTAGTTAGTTTCATGTTTTGACCTTAGATGACCTGATTTTGACCTTTTTTGGGGTCAGGTTGTAAAAATGGCTGTTTCTATCTATTTTTACGTGCAAAATAACCCCTAAAACATGTGTCATAATACTTTCTTTGACCTCTTTGTGACAGTGACCTTTTGTGACCTGACCTTGACCTTGACCTTTGCATGCAAATTCACTTTTACTTAATGCAGGAGATGTATTACACCTTTGAGAGCTTTATGTGCATCGATAGTCTTAATCAAAGGATTATAATTGAAAGTATGAGCCATTAACTCAATTAACTGGAACTTTCCATATGACCTGACCGTGACCTGATATTTGACCTAATTTGAAAAATTTCGGGTATGCATTCGATTTGTTTTATTGAGAGCTTTCGATCGCCGCCTTGCGCGTCTCGCTGCGGTCATTGGTTCGGAAGATAAGAGGGGGGTAATATTTACCCCCCCCCCCCCTACGCCGCGCGTTCGGCTGGAGACCCCTACGCCGCGCGGGTTAAGTCAGGTGGTAAAATAAATTTCAATCTCGAGTTCTAAACGTAAGATGGAATCTTATAAATAAAGCAAAAGCTCCTTAATGTCAGTGACCTATGGGCGGCTAACACAGACCTCTTACGCAAAAGAACAATGCCAATCAGAAATTCCGCTTATTTTTCGCAGGTTCCGGTGCATTTATGGCTTGCAAATGTCAATATCCATATAGAAAGACTTATCCGATAATTTTTGCAGTTTCTTAGTTGCCTAAATTTGAAGTTTATTAGTGGCAGTTTCTTATCATTGCAAGCAATGCGCCACTAATGTCGAAATCAGTCGAAATCAAGTATGATACTTTCCCAAACAAAATGTCAGATCTGTCCTATGACGTCATGGTCACGTGATCTTATTCCACCATGACAAGGCTGATTCGGGAACAGCTTTTGTTTGTCTAGGGGCGCACCGTGCCCGTGACGTCATTGTGCATTCCGCTGCCTACGACCGCTTACCTGGCCCTGACCGTTGAAGTTAACCTTGTTGCTTATGTATCATTGAGCGAAGCTCTTCCAAATTCAAAAGAAAAAACGTAACTTAACCTGTATTAGCCCCATAAGCAAAAAAAAATTGATGACTCATAATGTGTGCTGCAAAACTTCATAATGTGTGGTAGCGTTAGTGATAATGTTTATTTTTACCAGAATTAGTCTCAAAAGCAATGATTACCCACAGTAGTCATCATTCGGCATCCGGTTTCTTGCGTAGCGTTATGAATTAATTGGCTTATTTTTACCAGAATAGTTGTTTTCTTCGGCATGGCGTTTCTTCAGCACGCTCTTTTTTTCTCGCTTTCTCAGCAATGCTCTTTAATTGTTTCTTACCTGCAGAAGGGAAGAAAACTTTCAGTTATCAACACATTACCTTTGCCATTATTGCCTTTTCTTTGCATGCCGTTCTTGATTTTTACCAGAATTAGTTGCTTTCTTCGGCATGGCGCTTTCTTCAGCAAGCTCTTTTTCTCGCTTTCTTCGGCATGTTGCTTTCTTCGGCATGACGCTTTCTTCAACATGCTCTCTTTTCTCGCTTTCTTCGGCATGCCGCTTTCTTCAGCATGCTCTTTAGAATAACGTATATTGTTTTCTTCGCATTGCCGTTTCTTGGTAGTTTAGTGATAATTGGCTTAATTTACCAAATATTGCTTTCTTCAGCATTGGCGCTTTCTTCGGCATTTGCTTCTTGCATGTTGCTTTTTATGCATGTTGGGCATGTTGCTTTCTTTCTTGCATGATTGCCTTTCTTCGGCCATGGCCTTTATTCAGCAGCTCTTTTTCTCGCTTTCTTTGCATGCGATTTCGTCAGCATGCTCTTTAAAAGAACGTATATTGTTTTCTATGGCTGCCGGTTTCTTGTAGCGTTATGATAATTTGCTTTATTTTTACCAGAATTAGTTGCTTTCTTCAGCATGGCGCTTTCTAAAAATCATGGATCAAAAATCATTCTCGGAAATTTTCGAAAAATCTAGAGACTTCTGGGATAGTCCTAGAGACTTTTGGGAGTGTAACCACCACTGTAAATTTGGTAGGTGCGTTGCTGAAGGATTACCGCTTGCCTTGCATGCTATAGCTCGCTTTCAGGAACTGGTGGTGAGTGGTGAAAATTAGGAACTCAATTTCCAAGGCAGGCAAAGCTGTGGCCCCGTGCATTTCCCGGACAACGTCGGGTACCTGAGCTAGTGTAAAATATGTGTTGCATGCTTTTCGTATATTTTTGGGGAATAGTGACCTTATATGACCTGACCTTGACCTTGACATTTTGCCCAAAATCCCCAATGAGCTAATTCTGGATGTGTGTCATTCCTTTGAGAGAACTCTGGATGATCATGGTTGCAACCAAATGCTTTGAGTGGAAATATGGTCTATCAACTAGATGTAAACTAGAACGGCTAGATTTTGACCTCTGACCTAACCTGTGACGTCACCACTGACCTCTAGGGCAACACAAAATATTTTGTGTCGATTACATTTCCTGGGCTATCGATTGCTGTTTGATTCAGCTTCATCGTCTAATTGGTTACGAACATACAAGGGGGGTCTGAAAAGCCCCCACCCCCCACCCCACCCCACCCTCCAGTGACTCGTGTTACAGAAAATACCCAAGTGACTGCCGGGTTAAAGTTATTGATTTTGTCTCATTTAAAAAAGTGATTAACCCATTAGAGCCGATAATTTTATTTGTGGACACTCGTCACGATTTTAAGATATCATAGTACGGCACCACTCAGGAGTGCGTATGTATATTTTATCAAAATTGTTCAACCAGAAGTATGCGTTTCCAGTGTGACTATTTGGGTTACCAATTGGATCTTACGTAAAGAAAAAGTTTGACTGATTTGGCTTAAATTAAAGCGCAATGGCGAAAAATCAGAAGCAAAAAAACGCCGTTGTGTTATTAAACTGTGCACCGGGATGTTATTTACCTTCTCATACCGTCTTTTTCTATCTTGCTGCGATAACTTTGAAAATATGACCATGAATAAGTGTCTCCTGGCTTAGTTGTCCATTAGGACTGTGCTTTAAACAATTACTTGGTAAAAATTAAATAAATACAGTTTACAATTGTGTTTATCTATTTTGCATCAGTCGATGTCGTAGTCTCTCTTTATTAAATGTTAATTACACTCGACTTGTCTTACCTTTGGCCATACATTAGCCATACACTAGTCATACTTATGGCAGCGTGAAGTTTTTTGTTCTCCAAAAAATCCTTCATATAACGTCATAAGCCCAAATATTAAAACGCATTTTTCATGAAATTGATCAATGTTTGTGAGAAACAAATGTCATAATCGTGTTCGGCAGAAATTACTTCATATTTTGCACCACAACGCGACGTACATTGAGAAAACTTTTTGGAAGGCTGCATGTCCCTTTAAAGTGCTATATTCCTTTTAACAACTGTGTGCGTGTGTGTGTGTTTGCACTGCTGTCGTGTCGTCGCATGTTTTAATTGCTTGACTTAAGCGGTAATTGGGTGAATGCCTGTTGCTCATTGTCATTAAATAAACAAAATAAACAAATTAACAAGACGAGCGAGCGCTTCGCGCTCGCTCGTTATTATCGGTAAAATGGTAAATCCAGGTAACTGAATAAACTGACTCAACGCATGCCAATGCGCGTGATTTCGTTCCTTTCACTTATAACAATATATTGCGATGATGCTATTGTATTTGAACACTTGAGTCATAAAATCGAAGACAACAGTGTAAAACAGCTCACACTCATGGGCCATGGCGGCATTTAGCAGGCATTATGCTGTTTTAAGTATCAATAAAAACATATTCATGCATTTGTAAAGGGAATCGCAAGCTAGTACTTATCGTATATTGTTCTACATCTGTTTTCAGCTGTTCGTTCTGTCTGTCCTGGTGGCCGCTGCCTCCGCCAGTGGCTATGGAAGCCAAGGCCTTCTGGGAGGCCGTCTCGGAGGTTGGAGGCATTCGTGGCTCCTTTGATCACGGCGTTGGAGGGTCTTACGGCCAGGGAAACTCTCTGGACTTCTACTCTGTTCCCGACTACAACACCACCTACTCCGTCAAGGACGCCTATTCCGGTGTGGACATCGATTCCCAGGAGAACCGCCGAGGAGACCGCACCGAGGGCTCCTTCTCCACCCCGCTGCCGGACGGCCGTAAACAGGTGGTGACCTACTGGGTGGACGGAAACTCGGGCTACAACGCTGATGTTCAGTACATCGGTGTGGCTCAGCATCCTCAGACCCCGCGTTTACAGCTAGCACGCGGTTCTGTGGGTTCTGGAACGCTAGTATGGCGCTGTTAGCGGCCTTGGTTATGTGGAGGGGCCAAGGTGTTGCCTCTGGAAGGGCTAAACGGACTTTCGGCTACGGTTGGTGTTAATGGTGTCAGAACCCTTGGAGCAGTGGCTTGGGCTACGGAGCTCATTAAACATTTATATCTGTACAATTTCCCAGGCGAGTTTGACTGTTCATTTTAATATCAGCTCACCTTTGGAGATAAAATGAGAAGTGAGGTTATTGCGAATGCAAAAGTTAATGCGAAGTGAATTAAGATATCATTGAGAACTATGCGTAGCAAGCTATATGCATATTGCTGAACTCGTTTTACCTTCATGTTTGCAGGAATGTGGAAGCAGTGAGTAACTGATGCCTTTACCTGCCTTTTGCTACCGACCTTTATACCGTTCATTTATAACCACACCCTGACAGGGAAAACCAAAGAGGAAAATCATCACACGGCACCAGCTTGGAGAGCCTGCATGAGAGGAGAGGAAATTACTACGAGAGAGCGGAATAGGAGAAGTAAAATGGCAGAGCGATAGTTGTTATTGCGTAATTTTATCCACGGTGTGAGATTTAAAGGGACACTGTCTATTCCGGATGGTATCGCAAAAAACATGCTAAAACAAGTCTTAGGGACTAAATATTATTTTTAATCATACTCTTATGCTCACCGAATCGGCGCAAAAACGAAAAAAAATGATCATGATATAAAAACGGTATGCGATTTCCACACACCTTTAAATAATATGGCAGCGATTGAGCGCCAAATTCATCGAAGTTTAGAAATTTCCGTATTTGTTATTAACACTGTAATTAACATTATGATTTCGTATGCAGGGAGAACCCTAAAAATAAATAATCACCTTTAATTTTGGTTAGCATTAACATGCGCACTGCAGGGTGTGTGTGATTTCCGCCCCCCCCTCAGGTTTTTCAGGAGTAGCGGAAAAACGGCGGGGCGCAGCGCCGCCAAATTGTTACACCTGTTTGGCTCATCAATTACCCACACGTTTGGCAAAGTTTTGACTTGAGGATCGTCTCAGCTCAGTTCACAAGTTCATGTTCAAGTACCTCTCCTTCAAAAAAAGTTTGCGTTCGTGCCAAAGCCCACATCTTTTTTTCCGAAAGTTTTTGAATTTGCAGGATTCATTAAGAATATCCAATACCTACCAATTCGTCTTATTTCGAATTTTCGTATCGGTGACCAAAGGTCAGGTCAATTTCCTTGCCCTCCCCATTATAAGTGAATGGGAAAATAAACAAATGCTTCCCCTTTCAGGAAAATATGCAATTGGATTCAGCTAATTCTTTTCAAATCATGCTATTTTATCATTCTAAATGAATCCAAGGTGCAATTATTGCTTACTGATTTCTACAAGGGTCATCTGAAGGTCATCTGATTCATCAGACTGATTTGCCTAATAACTCTTGATAGAAAGAGATTAGAGGACTATTAGTTAAACACCACGTTTCGTCTCGTCTGGCCGCGTTGCCCATCTGCAACATGACCTACCTGCGGTCACCAAATACCTTACCTGAGGTTAAATTTTGAAGTTGACCTACCATTTCACCGTAGTATATGTTTCAAAATGCGATTCAATGGACGTCAAACACGATGGGTTCAAAATGATTTTTCTATTCTTTCTTAGGTACATGCTATCACGAAAAAACTTGTTTTTGTTAAAAAACAGTATTTTTGACCTTTATGACGCTCTGGAGCCTAAAACTATTGGTCGAGCTTAAATTTTGAGGAGCTGGGTGCGATGCAAATTTCCATAGCCCATCCGATTGCCTCTCAAATCGTTTGCTTCTAGTATCATATTTCCGAGATAATCGGGGTTTCTGGAAAAGAGTCTTAAAAGAGTTCCTAAAAAAACCGGAAAATCATACCTTTGCTGACCACTGGTGACCTCAATTACGACCCTGATCACAAGAAAATACTGATATACTTTCGATAGAGCTGCCTAGAGCTATTCTAATGCCGTTTTCTGACTGTCGCTACCGTTTGCGTAGTTTTGGAGATCTCACGGGGGGGCGGAAATCAACCCCCCTGCAGTTCGTGTTCAGCGCGAACCCCCTGCAGTGCGCGGGTTAATGTCTCAAGCTTCCGATACGGTATAGTACCGATTTAATTTAAATTTAGGATTTAAATACAATTATTCACTCATTCTATGTTGCAAGTTTTACCAAATTCAAAGCAAGTACACACACATACTTATTTGAAACTCATGAGCAGTGTTATCCCATCACTATTCCCATCACTACACAGCGCGCCATATCTGTTGCAGGTGTTTTGAATTTGTTCAACGCTGGACAATGTCCCTGAAACAAATAGCCGACACTAAAATAACTGGTTACGTTCTCGTTAAATGTAAGACATTAGTTATATACATATATAATGTTGAAAATTATTATTGTATGACCTTACAAAATTACTGTTCAAGTTTTAGCGAATTTATTTATTTTGTATATGAATTTTCGGCCACGGGCCATAGCCCGTGGCCGAATCATGATTGCGCTTTGCGTGCAAATAAGCTTTAAAGCAACAGTTTTGCACATTTTTCAAGCTTTGCATTTGCACAATTATTTTGTGACGTAGTACGCTGATAATAATGCTGGATGACATTGCTCGAAATTGCATTCCTACTTCTTTAAGATAAATGTAACAAGCAATTACTGACAGTATGATTGTGTGACCCCTGTGGTGACATTCTTACGTATCAAATTATTGTGAAAAACTCAAATAGATCCTAGATGGGGAAATTCTTCACTGTGTAAACATTATCAAGTTCAAAATGATTGTACCTCTTACTTGTGTTATCAATTAGATCAGGACTAATACATTACCCTTGTCAGAAAGATTAAAAAAAGGCATGTTACCCTTTTATTTGAAAGTGACATTTTTCTAGGAGATTCAGATATACTGGGGGAAAAGAGCTCTCTTCGCAACAGTATCTCGTTTAATCAATATTTCGCAGTAACTGTTGTGAACGTTTGGAGCTATGTTTTTTTTTTTCTCCATAAACGTTTTAATTTATTCACGTATATTATTTTGTGTTCGATAACTACTTTTTGCCATGAGGAATGTTACTAACCCGCCCACCGACGTGGTTCTAAGCCAACTTAGAATCGACGGGGATGAGGGCGGATAACCGCCCCCTTCAGAAATCTCGAAAACATCGCAACGTAGCATTAAGCAGAAAACGGCGTGAGGTAGGCCGTGACGAGTACTACATAATTTTTAGACTATTTTTTGATCAGGTCAACATTGAGGTCACCAGAGGTAAAAACAGGTCAAATTTTATCATATTTCGACTCAATTAAGATTTGCTTCACATAATCCCGGCTAGCTCAAAAACTATTATAGCTAGGAGCAATCCGATAAAAAGACTGCAATTTCCTTGAAACATGCTTTTGCTCCATATCCTCAGATTTGGGATATTGTCAATAATAAGGGCTCCAGAGGTCAGCGAAGGTCAAAATGCTTTATTTTAATGAAAACGTTTTTGCTAATTACGTTTTATTTATAAACGCTAGGGCAACGAATATGCCACCATCGTGTTTTTTAATGACAATGAGCAACAGGCATTCACCCAATTACAGCTCAAGTCGAGTAGTTTAAACATGCGAAGACACGACAGCTATGCATCTCTTGTTCCTCGTGTTCCACTCATCACGGCACATCGAATTATATATCATATGATCTAGCTAGGTCAAAATAAACAAAAAAAAAATGACCTGACCTGACCTGAGGTCATGTCAAGATCAAGTCAAATTTTATATAAATCGATGAAAGCCGATAAGAGAAACAGAATGGTGAAAACCGTAGAACTGTTCCTTACAGAGTAGATTAGTTATTGTACAAAAACCATATGCCCTTGTGGCAGATTGGATTTCACAGAGGTCACGGAAAAAAAATATGCTTAGATCAAAAATAGTGATGAGGATTAAAACTGACCATATTTAGTCGGGTTTTGTTCGATTGGTGCGCATTTCAATTTTCTCCTTTAAACTTATAATGGGAGATCAAAAAATTGACATTATCTCAGGTCACCGATATAAAAAAATCAGAGATAAACGAACTGTAGATATCCATGACCACATAACACACTGTGAGTTTCAAACTCTTTGGCTCTTTACTGTGGCTTCTGCAAGATGTCAAACTTTCAAGAACGTGAATTGAGGTCAGGTCATTTAACGTGACCTGACAACATGACCTTAGAAGTAAAGAAATTCTTTCTTTTTTTAAGTGTGGGTAATTGATTTCCAAACAGCTGTTCAAAATTTAGCGGCTCTACGCGATTCCGTTTTCTCGCTAGTCCCGAAAAATATATGGGGGACGGATATCCGCACCCCCGTCAGTTCGCGATTTAAGTGAACAGGGATGATACAAAACATTACAGTAATTTATATTCTATATATGAAAGGCGACAAAAAATGGAGTCACGTACAGGTTAACTAGCAGTTGGAGATTAACAATGCCAGGGTAACCTGCGCCGTGCAGCGCCACAACTACTCTTCTTCTCTAGCTTAACAACCACGCAGAGCGTTCTTTCTCCCCAAATACAATCAACGCTCATGTGTTTAAGGTGAAGTAGCTTTGATGACCTCATGTTAATCTGACGAACTAGGATTAAGATCCATCAAATCGGAATGCTAAGGTTGGTTCAAGATTGTTATCGATGCTAGACAAGTTATAAAAACTTTTAAACAGTCATTACAAATTAACTGCACGAACAATTATATATTTATACGTATTTTGGGTTTACAATAAAATAAAATATATAAAGCTCCACGTTCAAAAAGCTAATTCATTATTAAATAGGCTGCACAGCAATGCACACATTCTGCCGATTTTCCTCCAGCACTTCTGAAGGTGTGCTTTTATACAGTAACAGCCAGCAACTGTTTAGAGACCAAACCTTGACGTTTGCACTATTTCCTCTCCTGCACCGCCACTTCCAGGATCCGTTGCCGCACGCGGGGCGTGGCGAAGAAAGGTGAACTACATACGGCTTTAGAGGCTGAGCAACTGCCACACAGCTGATCTTATTATAAGGAAAAGCTTTGCCGACTTCAGCGGTCACTCACATTCTTTACTGGCTACGATGAAGGTAAGAACACTGCAAGGCTGTTCCAACGGGCTTAACAAAGCTATTCGCTATAGCACTACTGGGTTGGTTTTGATTATTACTATATGATACATCATATCCTAAGGTTCTATTTCAAAGTGTGAACAAACACTATGTTACAAAAATGACTAGAAGGTAAGCCTTGATAAAGACAAGTGAAAAATCTGCATTATTCATTTAATAGCCTGCTGTCTGTCACTGTATGTCTATTCGTATTGCCACGCCGATCTCCGGAGATGAAAGGTAGCTGCACATAACAGCACTCTCAATGCAACAAGCCACGCACTGTACCCGCAATCTTAACTGCTCTCTCTTCGCCCTTCCAGCTTCTGGTTCCTGTAGCCTACGTGTTGTGGCGGTGGTGGCCGCCTCGGTGTGTCCCAAGTCAGTTATCCGCCGCGGGAGCGCTGGCAGGGATGGCCCCCGTGCACAACGCCAACGTAGACTACGGCACCGAGCACGGCCCCTCATGCGCCGGCGGACTCTGGCTCCTCCTACGTGGTCAACAGTGGCTTCACCAATAATCTGCTGGGAGGCGGCTACGGAGGCATTGGATCTGGCTACGGAGGAATTAGATCCGGCTACGGAGGAATTGGATCCGGCTACGGAGGAATTGGTTCAGGCTACGGAGGAATTGGACCTGGCTACGGAGGAATCGGTTCCGGCTACGGAGGCATTGGAGCCGGCTACGGAGGAATTGGATCCGGTTACGGAGGAATTGGATCCGGTTACGGAGGAATTGGATCCGGTTACGGAGGAATTGGATCCGGTTACGGAGGAATTGGAGCCAGTTATGGAGGAATTGGATCTGGTTACGGAGGAATTGGATCTAGCTACGGAGGCATTGGAAATGATTAGACCTGGCTACGAAGCAGCTGGCTTGCCTTATTTGCTGAACTATCCCACCCGATATCCTTTCTAGTCCGTTTCGATGAAAGATGGAAAATGACCATCCAAACGATGCCAAGTTCCTGACAGACTTCTTCAGAATGATTTTACCAGCAAAACATCGTTTCAATCTACCATGTGATGATGACCCATGGCTGGAGCCGCTCCCCCATCCCCCCAGTGTTTTGTCGAGAACGTGTTCAATGGGATACTGCACTGCATGTGGAAGTGGATCCGAATCTGTTGGGAATACGCTCACAATTATATGATGAACCATTTGTAGTTTGTATGCTTTTTATTTGACGAGAAAATAACCACATACAAATTTTTGATCACCATGTGGCAAGCCTCTTTAGTAGTTCATTGATAACACAAACATACAGCTATGTTATCACTTGTTTTCGGCTATTTTTCCACTAATCAACTACAGAAGTGCGCACTTATCTGAGGCAGATTCGACTTTAAGCTATTCACGCTGGGATATTCCAGTATAGATCGATAAGCAAAACCCCCAAGTATCACACTACATCTCAGATTTTAGTGGAAGTCCGTGATAGGGGGGGGGCATTCCACGATGCATCGAACATACAAATTTACACCACCATATATTATTTTTGACTCTAATTTTGCCTAAGTGGTTGCCATGGGCGGGGAAGTTAGCTGTGCGAACGAAATAATTATACGAGGCGCGGTTTTCAAGACATAGACTTGGTCATTTTTTGCAGGTCACTCAGCAGGCCTACATTTGGCGGCTCGAGGTTTCAAGACGCCATTCATGTTACAGCGAACATAATATTGAAAAACAAACTTTTCATTAAAAGAGAAACATTTACGTTTTTTTTTTTTTTTTTTTTTTTAGAAGGGTTATATGATCGCTTGTTCATTAAAAAAGTATCAAAATGATATATTTTTATTTTTATTTTCATGAGGTTAAAAAAACGGAATATATGTAAAGGAAAACAGGCCAATTCATATGGAATGAAAGTTTCAGGTCGATGAATATATTTACTGAATGACCTGATGTCAGGTCATATGCTAACCTTCCAATATAAATATAAGTATGAAAAAATGATCTTACACATGTCAAAAATATGTATTTTTTGAAAAATATACTCCTAATATGCGAAACAAGCTTTCGGCGCTAAACCATTATCAAGTTTCTTGATAATGGCTAAATAAACTTGATTGAACTTAATGGAACAAAATGATTGAACTTAATAAACTTGATAATGGCTTAGCGCCAAAAGCTTGTTTCGCATATTGGGAGTATATTTTCCCAAAAATAAATATTTTTGACATGTGTAAGATCATTTTGTCATACTTATTAATCAATATGGCCATGTCATCCATCCTCACACACATAAAATATAAATATATGTTGAAAATGAATAATCAATGTTTAACACATTATATCAATCCAAATATTTCAGCATCACGGCCCTTTTTCGATGACCAGGATGTAATTTTCTGGTCAGTCACCTTTTAATAGGTCATTCAAGGTCACGGAACACTTTTTTATCAATAACTTGTGACCAGGAACACCATAGAGACTTGCAACTGGTCTCAAAACGTTTGTCTCGTCAATACGCATCTTTTGCATTATGCAAGCATGACCGACTTATGTCACTTTGACCTTGACCTTGACCATGACCCGGGGCAAATTTTTATATTTGACAAAATTGATATGATTCAAACCGCAATTAGGAGAGAAACAGGATTGTATCATAGGAATATTTGCTCTATATGTTTTATATGAAAAGTTATTATCGAACAAACTTTTGCTAAAATAACATTTTTAAAAAAAATTGACCTCTATAGCCAAAACCATTGAACTAAGGTCATTTAAAATCCCATGATGTCGAAATGCAATACAATCTGCTTTACGGTACGTTTTCGGATTCCTACTA
This sequence comes from Semibalanus balanoides, assembly GCA_014673585.1. Lineage (NCBI taxonomy): Eukaryota > Metazoa > Arthropoda > Thecostraca > Balanomorpha > Balanidae > Semibalanus > Semibalanus balanoides. The sequence goes on from VOPJ01008220.1 coordinate 36,712, forward strand.
GCTATCATAGTTTCCGAGATAATGACAAGGTTTCCTGCTAAATGCAAATATGACTTTTGATGACGTCATTTGATCTTGAAGATAGTGACCCAAGGTCATCAAAATTTTACAAATGCAGTTCGTTGTCGACCCTAACCATATATCAAGTTTCATGATTGACTCTTATGGCAGCCGAGATCTGAAGGGGGCCGAATAAGCCCCCCCTTCCCTGACAGATTCGTATACTTTTCATCCCCCAGGAATAGGGTTAAGTCATGCAAGGTGACCTCACGAAGATGCTGCAGGCTATAACTCGTCAGCTGTAACTCTAGTCGAGCTGAACCTTGTATAACGCGATTTGGCACCCCAGATAGCCCCTTGGGCATTTCACGATAGATCGACGAAAGGCAAAACCGAACCATATTTTATTTTTTGCTGTCATTTGGTCTCGATGGTTATCGTATAGGCGGGGAAGCCAACCGTGCCAACGAAAAAAAGAGCAGCGGTTTTCAAATTAGACCCCGGGCACATTTGGAGGGCACTCAGAAGGCCTACATTTGGCGGTTTGTATTTCACAAACCATCATAGTTCCGACATCAAACCTTTTATTGAAGAAATTCGCATTGCACCAAAGAACATTTTTGTATTCTTGGATTTGTTTTGTTACGTAATCACTTTTTTGTGTATTTTGTGTAAGTGACAGGGACAACCCTCAACTGAAAGTGGAATGTCCTTTAACCCGCGACCCGTTGGGGTATCCAGCCGAACGCGCCACGCTGGGGGGGGGCAGAATCTGCGGGGGGGGACAAAATCAGATATTTTATTTTTAGGGTCATATTTTCTATCATAAGCCTAGATTGTAACTATGGCACAAAGTGCTCTCAAAGGCTATAATAAACTCCTGCATTAAGCAAAAGGAATATTTAAGCAAAGGTCAAGGTCAATATTGGATCACAAAAGTCACTGATGCAAGAGGTTACGAAAGGTAAGGACCATCATGTTATATGAGTTGTATGTACATTGGCTAGTTCGATAGTAGAAGCCATTTTGACAATCTGACACCGTGAAAGGTCAAAGTCAGGTCATATGAGGTAAAATTGTCAAATTGATTTTTTTTAGCAAAAAATGCATTTTTAATGTCCATTTTTGTCTGAGAAAAACAGCTGTGATATTTATTTGTCTCTATCTGGTTAAAAAAGGTAAAAAAGATATTGCTTTGAAATTTGGTCTTTATACTTAGTTCTCTTACATGTATTCCGGCTTTTGAAATATTTTCGATTTTTTTGTTTTGTGATAAATTTTCTGAAAAAAGGATTTTGGGGGGTCAAAAACTCGAACTTTTGCAAATCCGAGATAGCCATTTTGAAGACAATTAAATTTCCCACCTTTTGTCATTTTAACTTTCTGATTTTCTTCACACTTCCATTTTCTTCGAATTTTCAAACATTCATCGTTTTTCCACCAAAAATGGCATGGCATGACATCATCAAAAGGTCATTTACTTCCAAAGTTATTTATCAATTTCATCAAAATGTTTGGAGAAGACGTCAAATTGATGTAGGATAAGGTACTGCGAGTTTCACGTCGGTATCTGCCATGGTTTTGGAGTTATTGAGAAAATCAGGAAGGGGTGGCAGAATATGCCCCCCCAGCGGGGCGCGGTTTTAAGATGTTTTAAGCCTGGTCAATGTTCTTTCAGATAGACAAATATAAAAATGGCTTTCGACCTATTTTTTTAATAAGATCTTTTGCTTATCAATAGGTGGCGGGCTGTCCTGTTGTGAAAAATGTAACGGGAAGTGTGCGACCTAACGTGAATAAATGCCCATCCTTGGTAATAACTTCTATGTAATTAACATATCAGTCAAACGGCATGGAAGGCACTCCGCATGCCTGTCTTGCCGTCATCTGTGTATGAGCCAATGAGTTCTTATGACTTGATTTAGGCGGTGGACACTCAAAAACGTATGAGATAAAAAATATACTCCCAATATTTATTTATATATAATATTCGAACGCAAAATATAAGTTATCTCCGTAATTTAGTAAAAAAGGTTACCATAGGCAAGAAGCCAGCTGTGCTAAACGGGAATTTTCCTGATCATAAGTTTTCAACATATGGCCTGAGGGACTTTTTGGAGGTCACTGAGCGGCTCGCTACATTTGACGACACGTACTTCAAAAGCCATCATAGTTACAAAATCAAACTTTAATATTGATTAAACTCGCATTGAACAGAGGAACATTATTGGTTTCTCAATGTTTTCTTTAATTTTTGGGACGCGTGACCTCTTGACCTTTTTATAAGTGACCACGGCAATTTATAGATTGAAACTATATTTTCCTTTTTAAGACGATATAAGCCTGGTCATCTTTTTTACAAATATACAAATAAACAAATTGACTTAATCGTAAGTCGAATCTCCGTTTAAAGAAGAATCAAGCTTGGTCAGTTTTCTAACAGATATAAAAATTACTTTCGGTTAAAAAAAAATACTTTTTGAGTCTCCCAGTCTGAGAAATAAAAAAACGCACACTAAAAATATGATTCTTTACTTTGTATCTGTAATTTAATCTCAGAGGTAAAAGCAAAAGCAAAATAATGCTTGCTTGCAAAAGCTTGCTTTTCAGCATACGCGGAAAAGCAACCTGTTCCAATGACAAAATAATCCAATCGGCGGTTTTCAATATATAGCTTTTGGGATTTTTCAGAAGAAAGCCGCCTAGGGTCTATATAAGGATGCAAACAAAATGCTGGCAGCATCAACATATAATTTTTTAGCATCTCAATAGAGACCCTAGGCGGCTTTCTTCTAAAAAATTATGAAAGCTAGGTATTGAAAACCGCTGATTGGATCATTTTGCCGTTAGAACATGGCTTCCTTTTCCGCCTATAATTACCCATAGAATGAAATTACAGATACAAATTAAATAATTTTTTTTCGCAGACTGGGAGACTCAAAAATCATTTTTTTTTTTATAAACCGAAAGTAATTTGTTTATATCTGCAAGAATACCGACCAGACTTGATTCGTCTTCAAACGGATATTCGACTTACGATTGAATAATTATTTGCCTGGTCACTCATCCCAAAATGGGTCAATCAGTCACGTAACCCGCCAACACCCCCCCCCCCCTCCCCCCCGCCTCATAAAATATGCGATACAAAATGCTTCTCATATATTTTAATACAGGTTTCTTACAAATAATAATAGTTTGATGTGTAACTATCGATGGTTTTGTTAATCTACCAGCCGCCAAATGTAGGCCTGCTGAGTGACCTCCGAAAAGTGCCCCCGAGTTTATAGCCTGTAAACCGCTGCTTGGATATATATTTTTTGTTTGTTTGCACAGCTCTCTTCCCCGCCTATGATAGTGACTCAGAACAAATTTCCGTCAAAAATGACATATGTTGGTGTTATTTTTTTCTGGTCGATCTATCGTGGAATGTCTTCTTATCACGGACTTAAGTCAAAAATCTTAAATGTAGGGTGCTATTTCGGGGGTTTCGTTTGTCGATCTGTTTCGGAATGACCCAGCCAAAATTTCTTAAATTTGAATCTGCCTCAGATCAGTGTACAGTGTACACCTTGGAAGCTGATTCGTGGAAAGATGGCGAAGAGTAGATCTGTATGATTGATAAAATAACCATATGTTTGTGTTACTCAATCAACTACTTAAGATATTTCCTACATGGTGTTCAGCGAAATTGATCTGCGGTTGATTTCCGTCAAATAAAAAGCAAACAAGCTAAAGTTGTAATTATTATATTTGCCAACATTATCATGTACAGACTCTGGATCATCCGCACACTGCACCGCAGTATTCCACTAACTTACGTTCTCCCCCAAAACCCTGGGGTAGGGGAGAGCGGCACCAGACCTCAGACATCTTCACGTGATAGACTGGAGCGACGTCTTGCTGGTAATATCACTCTGAACATGGCCGTCAGGAGCTGGACATCAGTTGGCGGGTTATTTTGCATTCTTCATATAGACAGACTAGAAATGGTATCCGACGGAATAGTTCTGCAATCTAGTCAAGCCAGCTGTTCCGTATTCAGGTTTACTGATATCCTGGGCCTCCGTAGCCAGGTCCAATGCCTCCGTAGCCAGGTCCAATGCCTCCGTAGCCGGATCCAATTCCTCCGTAGCTGGATCCAATTCCTCCGTAGCCGGATCCAATGCCTCCGTAGCCGGATCCAATTCCTCCGTAGCCGGATCTAATTCCTCCGTAGCTGGATCCAACTCCTCCGTAGCCGGATCTAATTCCTCCGTAGCCGGATCCAATGCCTCCGTAGCCAATGACTCCGGATCCAATGCCTCCGTAGCCACCTCCTAGCAGATTATTGGTGAAGCCACTGTTGACCACGTAAGAGGAGCAGAGTCCGCCGGCGCATGAGGGGCCCGATGCTCGGTCGTGTCTACGTTGGCGTGTGCACGGGGGCCACTTCCCTGCCAGGCGCTCCCTGCGGCGGAGTTACTGACCTTGGGACACACCCGAGGGCGGCCGCCACCGCCACAACACAGGCCAGGACCAGAAGCTGAGGGCGAAGAGAGAGGTACAGGGTGATCATTTGGAAGTGCTACTTAAATACAGACGTAAAATGCGCAGAAATAATGAAATAATTAAATTTAAAGTGCTGGTTTACTTAAAAGACACTGGGTCATTTTGTTTTTTTGCTAAGGTTGTTACAGATTGCATTGATTTCTGTCTATTATGGCGTCATTTTCCATGTAGTCCTAATCGGCGTTTTAAGCCCATTCACTGAGCAAGCCAGTTGGATAGTTTTCAAGTACGGCGTGTTAAAATCCATGACGCTCGTGCGGAGGGCTTTTCGACTCCACTTCTTTCGAAACAGCCACAGGAACGTGCCTATTCTAAACACATTTCACAGGCTGGATCAACGCTTCAAGGTGACCGCCTCTGTGCGACCGGTGAGGTCACTGGGCCGCGCTCAATCCACTGCTGATGAGGTGAGGAGGGTGGACCAATTCTTCACGCGACCGCCTCAAGCTCACGTCAAATGCAATCCAAACCAGCTGGGGGGATGTCCTTCAGTAAGGTGTTGGAGATCCTAATTAAAAACCTGAGGGAGAGCCGCATGCGTCCAACCTGTGTCAGAATCCCAGTCACCAGCCAACATGCAGTCCGGTGTGCCTGCGCTCCAAGTTTGGTGATCGCAACAGTCTCGCAAACACGAGCCACCACTGGCCTCCCTACAGCCCAAAACCTCTCATAGCCTGGACGTCAAGATGCTTCTGGTCACAGGTTATGGCACATGTGAGCCGGTGAAAATCGCCCAGCTGAAGGAGGTGGTGGAGGACTTTGTCCGCAGCATGGACGAGGACAGCCTGTGGAAAATTGCCAGACACGCCCGGCGTCGAGCGGAGCTGTGCCAGTCCGTGAGGGGTGGGAACTTTGAGCACCTCTCTGGAGTTTCAGCCACTGCCATAATTACTCGCTCTGTGCCTCAGATAAAATGACCCACATTATGTCTTGATGTGTTTTAGTTTGCTGTGCCACTTAATACAGATTTGAACTAAGCGTTTGTTTAAGTAGCACTTCCAAATGATCACCCTGCAGGTTAGATTGCGGGGTACAGTGCGTGGCTGTTGTATTGAGGAGTGATGTTATGTGCAGCTACTTCATCTCCGTAGATCGGCGTGGCGAATACGATAGACATACAGTGACAGACAGAGGCTAATTAAATGATAATGCAGATTTTCACTTGTCTTCATCAAGGGTTACCTGCTATCACATTTTGATAACATAGTGTCTGTTCAACACTTTTAAATAGAACGCCTTGCGATAGGATGTATACTGTATAGTTAATCCAAAACCAAACCATAGTGATATCCACGTGAATAAGCTTTGTTTAAGCAGTCCGTCTCTTACCTTCAATCGTAGCATGAAGAGTTGAAGCTGACGCCTTGATTCGGCCGAGACTTTTCCTTAAGTAGAGCGCTGTGTGGCAGTGCTCGAGCCTCTAAAGCGTAGTAGTTCACCTTCTTCGCCACGCCCCACGTGCGGGCACGGATCTGGAGTGGCGGTGCAAGGAGAGGAAATAGTGTCAAACGTCAAGGTTCGGTCTCTAAACAGTTGCTGGCTGTTACTGTATAAAAGCACACCTTTAGAAGCGCTGGAGGAAAATAGGCAGAATTTGTGCAATGCAGTGCGGCCTATAACGAATTAGTTTTTTTACGTTGAGCTATATATATTTTATTTTATTGTAAACCAAAACCCAAGTAAAACCAAATATAAATATATAATTATTCGTGCACTTATTATGTTATGGCTGTTCCAAAGTATTAATCTCTTGTCTAGCCTCGATAACAATCTTTCAGCCTCGACACTGACACACCACGCAGTTGTCTGCCATGTGTGTAGATATAAGAACATCAATATCACACCACATGCATGAGTAAATGTTCAAATTAACCTATGTGCAGTAGGATTTAACACCCTGGTCGTGTGTTGCAATTCGGTGAGTGTAGTGTATATGTTTATATAACTTCTACCTCTATAACAGTGGCTAAACGAAACTCATTTGAAGAGGATTTATTTCATTTGATGCCCAAATAGCTGTACGAAATTTGATAGCGCTGCGCGCCACTATTTCTATGTTATTTATTAAATCAACCCCTGGTCGTGCATGTATTATTATGCGTGTTTGGGTGCTAATGACCTTTAATATAGAAGTTTCCTCTTATTTTTCCTCAATTACTTCATTTGCACTATTTTTTGTGACTAAGTATGCCGATATCTTCTCTGTGAAAAAAATGTTATGTTTGAAATAGTTGTGCCTTTGACAAGCGTTAAAAATTTGCTCTGGCCTAAGACATTATCCATGTCAGAGAGATCAACACATTTTTGCAGGCATGTTACATTTTTGTTTGATATAGTAAAATCGTTCTAGGAAATTCAGATTTACTTCTGGAAAAAAGGGCTCCTCTCGCAACAGTAACTCATTCAATTAATGTTTCGCAGTAACTGATGTTAACGATTAGAACGTATGGTTTTATATTTGCTCCTTAACATGCGCAATGGAGAGGGGTATGCCACCAACACGCCCTGGAGGAGGGGGGGGGCAATTTAGTGCCCCCCTCCAGGGTGTGGCACTTAAGTGCCAAACTTAGAAAGAATGAGAGACAGAACGGCAAAACTTACAGGGTAGGTAGGTGCTATGATGATCTAAATTATCTAAAAATGATGTGACGTTAGGTCAATATCTTTAAGGTCAAACGAGGTCACGAAGGTCAAATCGGGTCAGATGTCACCATTTGGGGGATTTGACCTATGTGACGTCACAGGTCAACAGCAATTTGTATGAAGTTCTGTTTGGGAATGAGCATTGACATTGGCTATCAAATGGCATTTGAATCGTCCCGATCTGACTGTTTTTTCGAAGATATCGCTTTGCCAACCTCGATTCTGGCCGCCGTTTTATAATTCAAATCCTTATAACTCAGAAATTTACCTACTGATATATATTTTTACGTCAAACAATCCGCTATTGTGTTGTCGTAAATGTCGCACAAAAATTACCGCCTTGCGCCAATTCATTTTTAAAATATTCAGGAAAAAACATGTAAGGGGCACTAAAGTATCCCCTCTAGTGAAAGTGTTAAACGTTTTCCATTTATTCACGAACATTTATTGTGTTCGGTGATTAATTTTTGCCATAATGAAAGATTTTAAGTCAACAGGGATGATCAGTAACATGGCAGCATTGTTGATTTTATATATAAAAGGCGAGACAAAAAGGAATCACGTACAGGTTAATTAGCATGTGGGATTACAAAATATGCCTGGGCCAACAACATCGTACTGCGCAACATTTATCTTCTTCTCTAGCTGAACAACCACGCGCAACATGCAGATTCTCTCTCACCAAATACGAACACAACGCACATGTGTTATGGTGAAGTAACTTTAATTACTTCATTTTAATTCAATAGACTAGGATTAACCCCCCGCTAGGGGGGGCATAATCTGAACCCTCCCGGCTTCAATAACTCAATAATTTCATAATCTGAACCCTCCTGTTTTCAATAACTCAAAAACCATTGCAGATACCAACGTGAAACTTGCAGTACCTTATCCTACATCAATTTGACGTCTTCTACAAAAAAAACGATGAAATTGATAAGTAACTTTGGAAGAAAATGACCTTTTGATGACATCATGTCATGCCATTTTTGGTGGAAAAACGATAAATGTTTTGAAAAATCCGTAAAAAATGGAGGCTATGACGCCAAATTAAAAAAATACCAACATTAACTAGAGAGGAAATATGCATTGGTCTTCGAAATGGGTAATTCGAAATTAGCCAGATTTTGAGTTTTTTTGACCCAATAAGAATTAAAAAAAAAAAAAAAATGCATACAATTATCACAAACAAAAAAATTCAAAAATATTTAAAAACTAAATACATGTACGAAGAAACTAAGTAATAAAAACCAAACCAAATTTCAAAGCAATATCTGAATGTTTGACTGACTTATGACTCCCCATGTGTAAGTAACTCATGACGTCATTTTTTTCAAATAACTTTTTTATCTTTTATGACCAGATAGAGACAGATAAATATCACAGCTATTTTTCTGAGACAAAACTGAACTATCAAAATGTATTTTTTTGTTAAAAAATGCAATTTCACAATTTGACCTCATATGACCTAAGTTTGACCTTATATGGTGTCAGATTGTCAAAATGGCCTTTAATATCGAATTACACTTGCAAAACAACCCATAAAAACATATATCGCTTGTCTTTCATTGACCTCTTGCCAACAGTGACCTTTTGTGACCCGCTACTGACCATGACTTTTGCTTAAAATTTTACTTTTGCTTAATGCAGGAGTTTTATTATACCTTTGAGAGCACTTTGTGCTCACATAGTTAGAATATAAGGCTTAGGATAAAAAATATGGCCCAAAAACTAAAATATATCGATTTTGACCTTTTACCTGACCATGACCTGACATGTGACCTTCTTTCGAAAGTTTCACGCAAGCTTTTTGGGTGTGTATCAATGAGACCTTTCGATTGACGTATTGCGCGTCTCGCTACGGTTATTGGTTCAGAAGATAACGAGGGGGACAAAATCTGCACCTCCCCCCTAAGCGGTGAGCGTTCGGCTGGATAACCCAGCGGGGCGCGGGTTAAGATCCATCCAATTAGGATGCTAAGTTCGATTCAAGATTACCATTTAGGTTAACCCTACTCCCTGCGGGCGGCCAGAATTACGTTAACCTGCGGGGGGACAGATTCCGCCCCCCCCCCCCAGAGATCTCGAGAACCGCTTGGCCAATTTCGATGGGACGAACGCCAATCGATTCGTCGTGACGAAATATTTCTTTTTGGACCCCGAAATCGCTTTTTTGCTAAAAAATAAGGGGCCAGAGGGCAAAAAATACGAAAATTTTGGGTGTTTGTTGAAAGGGCAAATTGGGCCATGTGAATTCGACCGATTTGCATGCAAAAAAATGTTCCTCTCTTGAGCGTTCAGTGTCATGTTCTTCACTGTGGAAGGGGACAAAGTACAAAAATGAAAAATCATAGGCGCACTTCAGGGATACACACAATGGGGCGAATTTTTGTAATGAAAATATGTGTTTTTCTTAGTGCTTGGGACGGGAACGTCCACATGTGGGCTTTTTCGTGGTAATTTGTTAAATGTAAACAAATGGTGCATCAGGCGGATCAGGTAAACAACGTGAGGGGCACATTGTGCGGAACGCCTTTTTACATCTTGCCTTATTTGAAGTTGGGCCTAAATTGACGGAGAATATCGCCTCCCATTTTATGTATCTGAGTTCGCCTCTGCCCCACAATATGTATAGTCTAAATATCTATGATGTACAAAGCATCGACTTAGTTTCTGACGCCTTTATTCCACCGCAAACTACGAAGAAGCTATGCGCCGCACCCCGGCATTCGTAAGCGACCTCCAAAAACATAGACCCTTGAGCGCCATTTGCTGGCCGATTTTTTTCAAATTTTCACAGAACACGCGTCATTCATATTTTAGGAAAAAGTTCCGAAAGTTTCAAGAAACAATAGAGTAACCGGTTTCAGAAAGCGGCGGGGCGAAAAACTACCGGTGGGGGCAGAATCTGCCCCCCGCAGGAATAGGGGTTAATCTATAGACTATCGGGTTGGCGAATGCGGCCCCCCTTGAGGTTTTTCGCGTACGGGTCTTCATAACTCAACTCAGAACTTCCAAGATTTGCTGGCTTTTCCTAACATTTCATTGCGCATCGAATGGTTGTACTTTTTTTCCAAACTTAAATTGCTTAAGAGGGGGTCCAGGAAGTTTTTAGGGGGCGTGTTGGCCGTTTTGACACAAATCTTTACAGTGGTTTAAGCATACATGGAGAGTTTGTGTGTCTTGTTATATGGAGGTGTAAGCAAAACGAACAGACGTCAGTAGAGAATTGATTGGTTGCTTTTCAGATGGCTAGTCTAATTTAAAATTTTGAAACATTTTGGGCCCAATTTTTTTGAAAACTTTTTTTTAAACAAAAATGATGCAAGTTTTATTTTCAAGACGTTTCAAAACGGGACTGTAATTGAGAGAGAAACATGCCAAATAATAAGTGATAAAAAGTTTCAGGGTGAATCTTAATATTTGATGACCTGATGTCAGGTCAAATGCTAACTCTTCCAATATAAGTATATGGTGAAAAAATGAAAAAACGAGGGTTTAATGCATTGTAATCTCCAATTATTTCAGTATCAAAATGTCATCTTAGGGCCCCTCTTGATGAAAAGGATAATTTTTTAGTCCGTGACCTTTTGAAAAGGTCATTCAAGGTCACCAACACCTTTTTATAAATAACTCGTGACAAGGAACATCATAGAGACTCCACAGAATGGTCTCAAAATGTTTTGTCTCGTCATACGCCCGTCTTTTGATATGCATTTTTTGGACCGACCTTACGTCACTTGAATCTTGACCTTGACCCGGCTCAAATTTTCGATTTGAAAGTGATATGATTCGAAACTGCAATGACGAGAACACGATGGTACCAAAATAAGTGCTTAGTATATTTAACATAAAAAGTTATTAACGAACAAACATTTGCCTGAAAAACATTTATTTTTCATTTGTTTTGACCTCTCCAGTCACTAAACCATTGACACTGAGGTCACTTCTGATGCCTCACGAGTGGAAAGACAATTAAAAATGCTTAAAGTGATTTTTTCGGATTCCTCCTAGCTGCCATAGTTTCCGAGATAATGGCAAGTTTCCTGAAAATGATCCAATGTTTTTACAAAAATAATTTTTTGATGACGTCATTTGACCTTTTGGAACGATAATGATCCAAGGTCACCAAAATTTGAACAAAATAGAGTTCTTGTAGACCCTTTAGGCACACTCCAAGTTTTATGTTTCAGCTTTTATGGCACGGAGATCTGAAGGGGGGGCCGAATAAGTCCCCCCCCCGACAGATTCGTATACTTTTCATCCCTCCAGGAATAGGGCTATAAGAAGGGAATAAAAAAAACTTCGGAACAGCTGCAAAAAGTAAATTGCACGGATAATTTTATTTTAATACGTAATTGAGATTAACAATAAAATACAATATACTCCACGTAAGAAAGCTAATTCATTAATGGATAAGCTGCACCGCCTTGCACAAATTCTGCCAATTTTCCTCCAGCGTTTCTGAAGGTGCATTCTCATAGAGGAGCAGCCTGCAACTGACTATCGACCGAACCTTGAGACTTGGCACTATTTCCTCTCCTTGCACCGCCACTCCAGATCTGTGCCCACACGCAGGGCGTGGCGCAGAAGGTGAACTTTGGAGCCTGAGTTGGAGCCTGAGTCCTGGATATTGTTGTGCAGCCACACTGAGCCCTATTTAAGGAAAAGCTTCGGCCGAACTCAGCGTCACTTCACATTCTTCTCTGCTACGATGAAGGTAGGAAACGGATTGGCTTAAACAAAGCTGTACGCTGTTGTCACTTCTGGTTGGTTTTGCTTATACTTTACAATTCATCCTATCGTAAGACGTTCTATTTAAGAGTGTTAAACAGATACTATGGAAAAAAATGTATTAGAAGGTAAGCCATGGTGATGACAAGTAAAAATCTGCATTATCATTTGATTAAGCTGTCTGTCTGCCTCTGTATTGTCTATCGTAATCCGCCACGCCTATCTACGAAGCTGAGAGTAGCTGCACATAACAACACTATCCTCAATGCAACAGCCACGCACTGTACCCCGCAATCTAACCTGCCTCTCTCTTCGCCCTCAGCTTCTGGTCCTGGCCTGTGTTGTGGCGGTGGCGGCCGCCTCGTGGAGTGTGTCCCAGTCAAGTACCGCCGCGGGAGCGCTGGCAGGAGTGGCCCCGTGCGACTAACGCCAATCGTAGACACGGCACCGGAGCACGGCCCCTTCATTGCGCCGGCGGACTCTGCTCCTCCTACGTGGTCAACAGTGGCTTCAACCAATATTGCCTGGGAGGAGGCTAACGGAGGCATTGGATCCGGCTACGGAGGAATTGGATCCGCCTATTGGAGGAATTGGTTCCGGCTACGGAGGAATTGGTTCCGGCTACGGAGGAATTGGTTCCGGCTACGGAGGCATTGGAGTCGGCTACGGAGGAATTGGATCCGGTTACGGAGGAATTGGATCCCGCTACGGAGGAATTGGATCCGGCTACGGAGGCATTGGATCTGGTTACGGAGGAATTGGGTCTGGCTACGGAGGAATTGGATCTGGTTACGGAGGCATTGGACATTATTAGACCTGGCTACGAATTAGCTGGCTTGACTTATTTGCTAAACTATCCCGTCCGATATCCTTTCTAGTCCGTTTCGATGAAAGATGGAAAACGACCATCCTAACGATGCCAAGTTCCTGACGGACTTCTTCAGAATTATTTTACCTGCAAAACATCGTTTCAATCTATCACGTGATGATGACCCAGGTTTAGAGCCGCTCCCCCATCACCCCAGTATTTTGTCGAGAACGTGTTCAATGGGATACTGCAGTGCATGTGGAAGTGGATCCGAGTCTGTTGGGAATACGCTCACAAATATATGATGAACCATTTTTAGCTTGTATGCTTTTTATGTGACGAGAAAAACCTCATACAAATTGACGATCACCATATGGCAAGCCTCCTTAGTAGTTTATTGATAACACAAACATACAGCTATGTTATCACTTGTTTTCGNCGTCACCAATCGACTCGGAAACTGGCCCGACAGCTCACCCAGGCAGGCTACATGACCTCCCACACGATAGTCTACCGCCATCTGCGCAAACCTGGGCATGCGGCCATTGAAACTGAAGCGGACGCCTTTAGATACGAGCGAAAACATGATGTCGGATAATGCCGTTTGCACCCTGTTAAACAGTTGGCCGAAAATAAAAGAAGGCAGGGTCAAGACACCGCCCAAGTACACATCATGGGACAGCCGAAGAAAGAACACGTGAACCACGTACCATTCGTCATCCCATGACGATTAAATATGCGATTGTGAATGTTGAGCAGAGCGGTGCTGTACGCATGATATAAGCAACGTACTTGGATTCAATATGCGACTCGCTTGACCCTCTTAATGGTTCGTTCAGCTCCGCAACCAAAATGTCCCAACATTGTTAAAGATCTCGCCGGTAAAATATTTCCGTGGTAACTGAAATGATTTGGCTGCTAGAGCATTGGAAACACAAATTTGGTCTGTATTCTCACATGTCAATTTCATTGGGACCCACATAAATTGCTCCTCCTGTAATGGTGAAACGATCTAAACGGTAAAATATGTTAATTATGCAATAATATTTATAATTACAAAAATATAAATATATATTAGTCGGTGCTCTAGCACAGGAAACTAGCACCAGAAATATCAGATCGTTGGTGAAGTACCGAGCAGATGTGGCCGAGTGAGCTACCCTTGCGTCCGTTGATGCTGTCCTTCACACTCAGCGATGCACGCTTTAAAGGTAACACGCAAGTCCGCACCAGTTAGGCCGATTCGAGCGTGGAACGGTCTCCCCGCTGATATGCGGCGAGCTTGCAACGTGAGAGAGTTTAGGAGACGTATCAGGGCAATGATGGTTTCCATGGCATGGGCTGAATGTGACCCAATGTGTACTTAGCTGGGTATTAACCCGCGCGGTGTAGGGGGGTAAATATTACCCCCCTCCCGGATTTACGCAATAACTTGAAAACTATAACAGATAACGACGTCAAAATGTCAGTACCTTATCCAGCATCAATTTGACGTCTTCCTAATCAAATTCATCGAAAATAAATAAGAACTTTGGGAGATAATCACGTTTTGATGACGTCATGTCATGCAATTTTGGGTTGAATAATAATAAATGTTTGATGCATCATAGAAAACATAGCTTAAATGCAAATTGCAAACTCAAAGCTGAATAAGCACGAAAAATTTAATTCTCTGCAAAATGGCTATCTCGGATTTTCAAAAAATTTGAATTTCGACCACCCAAAATTCAAAAAACTATTTTTTTTTCGGAAATTTCCCCCAAAATTGAAATTTTCAAGGTATTAATAAAACAGAATATATATATATAAATATATATATATATGTGTGTGTGTGTGTGTATTAGAACCAAGTGTAAGAAATACCCAAACAAAATTTCAAAGTAATATCTTCATTTTTCAGTGACTGATTGCTCTCCAAGCATAAGTAGCTAATGACGTCATTTTTCAAAATAACATTTTTGGGATAATTTGACATGATACAGATATATAAATGTCATTGTTGTATTTATGAGACAAAACTGACCTAGAAACATGCAATGTTTATTCATATAAGTCAGTTTCCAGTTTTGACCTTAGATGACCTGATCTTGACCTTGTATGGGGTCAAGTTGTAAAAATGGCTGTTGCTATCGATTTGTACGTGTAAAATAACCCCTAAAACATGTGTCACAAGACTTTCGTCGACCTCTTGGTGACAGTGACCTTTTGCGACCTGATCTTAACCTTGACCTTTGCATGCAAATTCACTATTACTTAATGCAGGAGATGTATTACACATTTAAGAGTTTTATGTGCATTGATAGTCGTAATCAAAGGATTACAATTGAAAGTATGAACCATTAACTCAATTAACTCGAATTTTCCATATTACCTGAGCGTGACCTGACATTTGACCTAACTTGCAAAATGTCGGGATGCATTCGTTTGTTTCATTGAGACTTTCGTCGCTGCCTTGCGCGTTTCTCGCTCGCGGTTATTGGTTGGAGATATCGAGGGGGTAAAATTTATCCCCCCTACGCCGCGCGTTCGGCTGGAGACCCCTACGCCGCGCGGGTTAAACGTCAGTCAAGTGTGCATGTGTTGTATCATCCATATTGTTCTTATGCGCTTTTAACTTTTCTCACTTGTATTGCTTTTATACTACTATATTGTTTGTAACTTTGCTTTTGTCCTGTGACATTTTACGCAATTTGCAGGAGTGGATGCCATTTTATATCATAACAATGCGTCAGCAGCGTAACGCAATTTGTATGGCACTGCGGTGGTAACAGCCAATTGTTTGATTAAAGCCCAAAATCATACGCAATGAATGAATAAATACATACATAATTAGATGCCAAACCGTTTCTGCTACCACAGCTATATTTTACCAGTGAGATCATCTGACCATGACGATCATTCGTTGTAAGTTTGAACGAAATAGACAGATAGGAATTAAACAAAATTTGTCTTCCCGGTGGTCTAACAACCGAGCCGTTACCGTTACCACAGACTTATTTTACCAGTAACCTCTCGTGTTACAATGGGAAACATTTGGTGTGAGTTTGAATGAAATTGAAAGTGCGTTGGCAGGCAAATGATCCCCCCCCCCCCCCACCACCAATAATAAGCAATATCGTTATCATTATATCATGTAAATATCTTCGTGCGCGCTGATAGCAGGTGCCGAACAGAGACTCGATAACTATTTTACATTGTTCGGATGAGGTTAATTGTCTTAGGTGCGTCATTCTAGATACATTTGTATTCTATTTATAGTGGCGATTGTTTATGGAGATCAATACAAACAAAATATGCAAAAATAATACAAGTAAAATTCAACTAGAGGGTCTCTAGACGTGAATTTTATCGTATCCAATAATCAAACCAATAGGTTTCTTACCGTAATAAAAATATATTTGACATTTCAAAAGAGAATGCGCACCTTCTTTAACCCGCGCACTGCAAGGGTTCGCCCGAACATGAAACTGCAGGGCGGGGATTTCCGCCCCCCCGTGAGATCTCGAAAACTACGCAAGGGTAGCGACAAAGCGGAAAACGATTAGATAAGCTCTAGGAAAAGTTCTATCGAAAGTATTTCTGTGTTTTCTGGATCAGGTCTACAAATTGAGGTCACCAGTGGTCACCAAGGTCAGATTTCCGTTGATGACTCTTCTCCAGAAACCCCCGACGTTATCTCGGAAAAACTATTGATAGCTAGAGCAAACATTTAAGAAACAATAAAGATGGCTATTAAAATTTTTAAATCGCTTGAATGTCCTCAAATTGATCTCAAATTAATAGTTTAGGCTCCAGAGGTCATGAATACAAAAATACTGTTTTAGCAAAACAGTTTTTCGTGCGATAGCATGTCACCTAACCAAGATAGGGAAAATAATTTGAGGCCATCGTGTTGTCTCATTGAGGCCTGTGAAACATATATTTTACGAGTGAGCTTAGTAAGGCAACTTCAAAATTTGACCTCAGGTCAAGTCATTTGGTGACCCATGTTTGGTCATGTTGCCAATTGGGCAACGCGGCCAGACGAGACGAACACATTGGGTGTCAACTAATCGACTATATATCTTTTTCATAGCTATAGATTATTAATCGATAACCTTATCCTCATAATGGCCGAAAAATATTTAAAAAAAAAAAACAAAGTCAAATTAATGAGAGCTTTCGGCTTGCGCCTTCGTCAGCCGTCACTCAACCCACCTCATTGGCGTAACGGTATAATCCAAGTTCAAGACCAGTGAGTGTGTCTCGATTGGTATCCCACCGTGACAGTGTTGGATCAAATCAGTGAAAAATCAAATCAGTGTTGTTGTTGTTGACAGTGTTGTTGACAGTGTTGTTGACAGTGTTGACAGTGTTGAACAGTGTTGAAACAATTACAAAATCTATCTCTTTTCTATCAAGAGTTATTAGCAAATCATTGCTGATTACCTCATATGACCTCAGATGACCATGTATAAATCACTGAGCAACAATTGCACCTTGATCATCTATAATGAGCTAAAATAGCATGATTCTGAAAGAATTGGCCTGATCCAAAGCATATTTTCTGAAAGGGAAGCATTTGTTAATTTTCCCATTCACTTATAATGGGGAGATCAGGAAATTGACCTGACCTTTGGTCACCGATACGAAAAATCCGAGATAAAAGAATTGTAGGTACTCATATTCTTATGCAATCCTGCAAGTTTCAAAATTTTCGGAAAAAGACTGTGGCTTTGGAACGAACGCAAACATTTTTGAAGGTAAGGTCACTTGACATGGACTTGTGACCTAACCTGAGATGACCTCAAGTCAAAACTTTTCCAACGTGTGGGTAATTGATGCACAAACAGGTGTACGAAATTTGGTGGCGCTGCGCGCCACTGTTTTGCCGCTACTCCTGAAAAACCTGAGGGGGCGGAAATCAACCCCACCCCCTGCAGTGCGCGGGTTAACCCTCGCCCTAGTGGGGGTCATTTTGACCCCCTAAGATTTTTCCGGGATAACAGAAAAAAGCGGCGCGCAGCGCCGCCAAATTTTGTACAGCTGTGTTAACATCAATTGCCCTTACTTTGTCGCAAACTGAACTTCAGGTCATCCCAGGTCAGGTCACCATGTCACTTCAAGTGACCTTGCCTTCCAAAATGTTTGTGATTGGGCCAAAGCCACAGTTTTCCGAAACATTTGAAACTTGCTTGCTTTATAAGATCATGAATACCTGCAATTGGTGTATCTCGGATTTTTTTTTGTATCGGTGACCTAAGGCCAGGTCAATTTCCTGACCTTCCTATTATAAGTGAACGGGAAAATATACAAATGCTTTCTTTTCAGAAAAGATGCATTGGATTAGGCTACTTCTTTCAGAACCATATTATTTTAGCTCATTCTGGATTCTCAATGTGCAGTTGTTGCTCAATGATCTCTACAAGGTCATCTGAGGTCATCTGAGGTCATCTGAGGTCATCAGCAATTATTTCCTAATAACTATTGATAGAAAAGAGATAGAGACGAGCGAATGACACCACTGTGTTTGTCTCGTCTTTTCGCGTCGCCCCATATGCAACATGACCTACCCGGGTCACCAAATAACCTTGACCTGAGGTCAAATTTTGAAATTACTCACCTGGTCACCAAGTATATGGCTGCAAAGCGCCTCGATGAGACAACACGATGGTGTTAAAATAGGTTCTCTATAATTTTAGTAAAAAGTTTATCTATGAAAACCAAAATTTGTCTACCCAAAACTCATTTTTAACTTTCGATGAACCTCTGGAAGCCTAAACTATTGATTTGAGCTCAATTTGAGACATTCCAAAAATGTTGATGAATATTTGATGATTTTTTTTCCTAGCTATCATATTTAACGAGATTACGGGGTTGTTCGAAGCGAAGTCCAAAACTGTTAAATTTAATATTTGATAACCTCTGGCGACCTCAGTTTTGACCTTAGCTAAAACTAGTCTTTGTAACTTCGAATGTTTATGTTGAGAGCTTTCCAACGTCTTCTTTTCGCGTCTTTCTATTCCTTTTCGTTTCTGAGTTAAAGGGGGTTTGAACCCCCCCCCCCTCCTCACCATGGCGAAGCTGTTTCGGAGGCCCACCAGGGCGCGGGTAAGGGTTAAGGGAAGCCATTGTCTTATCACTTACAGCCTGGGTATAAGCTAGCAATATGTATTTTAGAATCATCAAAAATCCCTTATTCACTGTTTCAACACAATAATAATTTGTAACATCAACAATGACTGGCCGTTAAATCTTGAGAATTATTAATGAAAATATGCCGCCAAATGATAGCGACCTCTTATTGCGGACACAGACTACCAGACATATCAAGAGAGATTTAAATTGAAATCGAGTCACAGCAAATAAAAGGTTTGTTTGTGGTAGTAATGTCATTTTCCCAAAATTGCCTGACCAAAACCAATCCAATACCGAACAGGAGACATTTTGGTTGACCAAATATTGACCGATTCTGGTTGAGGCCAAAAATGTCCAGGATTTGACTGATTTTCGAATAGTATACTTGTTTATACACACTGGCGAAAATAGCTTTGTTAACATCAAAATTCATAAAAGGTACATGTACGGTTTCCAAAAAGACATTATTATTGTGAAAAAGGAACTAAATACATTTTCAAAGCAAAATAGTGGATGCCGCAAGCAAGACCAAAGACAATTGACATTTATTAAATGAATGTCAAGCAAATTGTGCATCAATTTGCTGGATAAAAATAATAATGCGTACAAAATGTGACAAAAATTGAATTGTTTAAGATTAAGCTGACCGAAAAGTGTCCACAAGTTTATAAGCCTGACCGACCGATTACCAAATCGGTCAAACATTTTTTCGGTAACCAAAATTTTGGTTTAACCGCGATTTGACACCCATAGGTTTGTGGCATGCCTACCAAAAAAATAAACGTCTGACAAGACGTAAAAGTTGCAAGTATTCGTGCAAATCTCAACCAAACTTTCCAGCGAACGGCCGTTAAGCGCGTGGCGCTTACCGAGTGCCTCTGCATGTGAAGACAGGAAGGTGGTCAGGGGACGGCAGGCTGGCCGGTGTGTTGCCTCGGACGTTGAGCTGGGTGCACGTGCTGCTGGATGTCTCGTAGTACCAGCTCAGGCACTGAGGCTGCGAGAGGCAGGTGTGCTGGCACAGACCTGGAAATGGATCCCAGCGCAGTATTGGATTAGGTTAAACCTTAAATGTGATTTTCACTGTTATTCGCATGCGGATACCTATTTCTAAAAGCCTTTTTGTTTTTCGTCGCCTAGAGCAGACTTGGACAATTGAGGGCTGACAACTACTAATGGGAGTGTGCGTGCCTGCTCACATCGCCCATGTGTGGAGTTGTTGACACTGGTGTAAACATTTTTCCGAATTCAGCCATTACTTCATTTCTCCAGATTCGCTCCAGTTGCTGAGATATTCCAAATTCGTCAAGATCTGTATGAAGTCACAAAACTATTGGTACTCGCCAAGAGGTTTTTGCTACAAGAAGCACTTCCCTAACAATTACACTGCTAGCATATATCGTTAGCGCTGTCCAATAGAAGAAGGGGCTCGTGCGCGCTGATAGCAGAGCGTAGAAGACAGCCTCGGTGGCGATTTTTCATTTTTTCGTATCAGAAGTTTATTGTTTTAGGTGCACCATTCAAGATAACACAAGATACTTAAGCACTGGATGACATTGAAGTCGTGAACTAGATGAGTGCAAGAATCCGGCAGCTAAGCAGGTGACGTTTTATAAGGCTAGTCCATAACATTAGGCTTCTATTATCTCAGAAGAGTATAATCAGTTACAGTTGGATTAAAACAGTAAATACTCTGTAAAGTACTGGAAATATGCATTGAAGCCAAATTAGATTGCTGCTATATCTGGATCACTCACACTCTGTCTCGCCGCTGGTGACGGCCAGCACCTCATCTGGTGGCAACGTCTCCCTCCGTGAAACTCCAAAGCTGGCAGAACGCACCAGAAAGGCAGCGGCCGCAGCGTGGCGGCCGACCCCGCCCCCGCCGCCGCCAGGGCGGCCAGGCTGGCCAGCGTCGCTACCGTCGTCCAACTCCACATGTCCGCCGAAACGCTGCTGTCGGGCCGGGGGTGGCGACAACAGTGACCGCCAAGGGGCCGCGACAGGCCGCACCCGCCTCCGCCCCGCCCCCGCCCATGTCTCTCCGGGCGACAGCACCACAAACGTCTGCACCAATCAACGCAGGTCGTTGCATACGCAATGAACCTCATCATAGCATGCTTTTTGTATAGTTAGACCTCGGTGTAAAGTCACAAATGCAGTGTGATTTATTCTGACCAGATCTGCGAATGGTTATGGCTTTTCGGTGTGAGATACTTGACTAACAGCAGCAAGGCTTATCCTACGTCAAGATATCATTTCTAAGTCATTTGAAAATTCTGAACAATGCCTGGGCATCTACTTAGACTGACGAAAGGCCTTCGACACGGTAGATATTGAAATATTGCTAAAAAATACAAAGGTATGGCATAAATAATAAATCATTTGACATTATCCGCTCGTACTTTAGTGGACGATCACAATGTGTACAAATTGATAATATATTTTTCCAACAACATAAAGTACAGTTAGGGGTCCCTCAGGGATCCATTTTAGGACCAGTATTGTTTTCTCTCTATATAAATTATTTGCCAAAAATCAGCTCTAAAATGACATGTCTCTTGTATGAAGATGACACTGCTATAATCTTGAAGGAAAAAAATCAAAAGAATTACAAAACATAGCAGACGAAATTTTACCACTACTGTCGCGTTGGCTCTCGGCCAATTACCTTTCATTAAACATGTCTAAACATACTTTAAATAATATTCAAATAATGACATTAAAACACCCATTCTTGTCCTTATTAATGGTATGGATGTCATGGAAAAAGAGGAAATTCTATACTTAGGTATCACAATAGATAAATCCCTAAAATTTTCCTCACACATAAAAAAGTTGCTCGCACTATCAGCCGAAATATAGATGTAATAAGCCGGATTAGATATTTCATTAATACAAAAACCACATATATGTTATACAATTCTATGATCTTGCCTAACTTAAACTATTGTTGTCTTCTCTGGGGTATAAATTACGCATCACAATTAAAAAGACTTGTAGTAGGTACTACAGAAGAGAGCAGTTCGAGTGATTATGAGGGTGTATCCCCCTAGCAGCTCTGAGCCAATCTTCCAAGAATATAACATTTTGAAAATAAAATAAATTGTCACAGTTCAAATGATTCTAGTCATGCATAGGTTCTTGATTGGAGAACTTCCAGAATCACTGAACAAATTATACAATAATGAAAACATAATCAGAAATAGAAGGCAAAAAAGACACCTAAAAGAGCCATTCTCGAACCGAAATTATCGTACTTTTTCGACATACAACGTAAAAAGGTTTCAAACTTTGGAATTCAATTATGTGCCCTCATTTTGTAACATCCGATGAGATTCAGGTTAAACTTAGATAAAAACATAGTGAAAAAACAAAAAAATTTGCATGCAGTAAATTTAGCCTACACGTTAAATAACCTTTAAAGAAACAAAATAGTTAATTTACGTAGTAGCTCTTCCTTTATGCAACAATCCTTACTAATATCTACCTCCCAGCACTCTTGTGGTGCCTGGGCTGTTCCTCCAACGGCCGGTCTCTGACTGTGCTGGTGAACTACCCAGGCGCCGGGAAACATGGCAACAAATACAATAACAATCCTTAATATATTATGCACCACCTTTCGGCCCACCACCGTTCGGCTCTTTGGCTTTCAGAATCAGTTACGCCAAGTCAAAGAAAACTATCTTGAATCTTTTATATTTGGTTTTCTCTTCCTTGAGTGAGTGGCGCGACTTTTATTTATTTTATCTCTTGTGGTGTTAACGTAAGGTGCGATTGTCGCGTTGGATAGAGGGAGGGTCACTCTTGTAAGGGCTTTGCAGTTACGCACTGCAAAACCTTTACCAGTAAAGGCTTAAAAAAGAAAATGCCGGAGTTTATTCATGCTGGTGAACACTAACTACAAAATACGATGCATTACAATCGTAGGTGTCGATTTTTATACTCTTGGGTGGCCCCCGATGTTGAGTTGCCCCAATGGTGCTCTCGCCTCCCCCACCCCCAATGATGGTAGCTCGGCCCAACAAGGGTAGGCGGAGGAAGCCCACCATCATCTGTATTTCCTAGCGCTGTGAACAAATAGCATACAGTATCATTATCATCATCATCATCATCAGCATGTTTATTAGACATAAATGAAGTAAGCTGTGGAAATAAAGCAGAAGGGTGCAAAAGCAAAAGCTTAAATCAAAGCACCCTGTCTGAAAACAAAAAACAAAAACGATTAACTGCGACCGCCGCCACGGTACAGTACGCCCAGGTTCGTTCATTTAGCCAGCTCCAGTGCTCCAGATTTTTAGGTCTTGGTTAGTTAATGACCTCTTAGGTCACAAAAGTCGTCACCATAGATGATTATTGCTATGGGCGATTAGGATTAGCAGCCTCGACTCGATCACGTTCAGAACAGCGATCAGAAAACCTAAAAATTATAAAATGAGCAATGCAAATAAAAAGGCATGTTCCCAGACCGGTGTTGGCTGCTGAATACAGAAAAGGTACTTATTTGCTCGTATCTGGTCAACAAAAGTTTTAAAAATCCGTGATAAGCTTCTTACTCTAAAGAAGCTATCACTCAGTCAAATATAGAGATATTGCTTTGAAATTTGGTCTGGGTATTGTTTAAAATAATTCATTTGACTTTTTTCCGGTTTTGAAAGTATCCATGCATTTTTTTTTTTACTTTTTAGGGGTCAAACACCAAAAGTTGTGAAGTTCCAAAATGGATATCTTAAATACAATTTCATATTACTTCTCTTTTGTTTTCTGTTTGCAATATACTGCAAAACTCTATTTTCTATGATTTTTCAAACATTTATCTTTTTTAGGAACATCACGTCATCAAAACGTCATTATCTCCAAAACTGCTTGACCAATATCAACGAAATTTCGACAGCATATGTATAGTTGTTGTAAACTCAGCTGCTAAAATTTCAGAAAGATGCATGGCATGTGTAAAAAGTTATTCAATAAGAACAACTGGGGGCCTGTCAGCCCCCCCCCCCCTGTAGGACGAGGGATGACTTGGTTGCGATTCCCAAACACGCCTTCGCCAAGACTGTAATGCTACCCAATAAAGTTCAAAATGTCGGAAGAAGAAAAATACTCCGCTTTGGTTGTTTGGACTGCTTACAGTAATTATAAAGCACTATTTCAAATACAAATGAGCCAATATTACTCTTACACCATGTTTGAGCGAATTGGACCCAATCACAGTCTGGTGTAGTGGTGACATCTACTAAATCGAGCCTTTGGATGATTAGTGGAAGAATAGTAAAACATTTTCCACTATTTCGAAATTGATATGTAAACGCGGCTAATTGTACTTATTCAGTCAAAATTTCATAGCAATTAGTAAAGTATTTTTTATATAAAGAAGTTGTATTGACCTCATGTTTGTGAAAAAACAATGAATGCTTGAAAAAGTAAAAATTATAGTTTTGCAGTAAATTTTCAATTAAAAACCGCACAGATCGCAAATGACATTTTTTAAATTGAAATATCGGATGTCCATTCTATGGGATTTTGACCCAAATTTGCTTCTTTAAAAACTGACTTCTTTGGAAAGTCACTACAAAATCAACATAACTTTAGATATTAAAAAATCGAACGAAGTTTGAGAGAACTGATTGTGGAAAATACCCAAACCAAGTTTTAGGGCAATATCTCTATGTTTGACTGAGTGATGTAAGTGTTGTAAGAACTCCCTAAGAATAAAAATGCATGACGTATTTTGTTAATCACTTTTTTGAATTATTTACCAGATATTAACAAATAAATACCTTTTATATAGTTCTGTGACGTAACTGGTCTAGGACTACGCATTTTTATTTACGTTTGTCAATTTTGAATTTGTTGGTCTTCTGACAGCGCAAAATCGCTATTCTTGGCGTTCTCGAGTCGGGGTCATTCACACGACCTGAAAGGTCACCCGTTGACCTGAAACCTAAAAAAATGCAAACCCTTAGACTTCTCACATGACAAATAACACGAAGCAACATATCGCAAATAAAAGTCCACAACCGTGACCACCCAGTACCCATTCAAAGACTACAAATTCATGCCCAACCCAGATCCTCGTAGGAACTAAGCGGGCAGGGGGCAGCCATGGTTGCAACTGAACCGTGGCGAACACTGCTAAATGGTCTCAACAAAGAACTCTCTAGAGTCTTCTGTGTCTCACGGAGCGGCGCACACACTGTCTCTCTGCGCCGCGCTCGGAGCAAAGTCATTGTACGGACACCCTATGCCTTTGTGACGTTTGGGAAGGAACATTTGCTGCATTGCAAGACTGTGCTCTGTCTTGTGTTCTCTGTCAGTTTTTCGGAAGGGGTGCAGCTGGTGGGAGACTGCCGGTCATTCTGGTGGCGGCACATGTGGTACGCTGTAATTGTGACGGCAGAACTAATGCTTCGAAGCTTATTTTAAGGCATGACAATCGCTATGCATATGCATCAGACACAAAAAATTGCTCGTCAAACCCTCTGCACTTGTGCAGCTCTTGCGCCAGAGACCGGACAGAAGCCGGCACAAATTACCCTGAATGTCGGAAAAGACCATGTGGCAACTGGCAAGGAGCCCGAGATAGCTTCGACGATGCGTTTACAGGAATGTACCGCCTTAAACCAGGGCCTCGGATAGCATGTTAACTGGGGTGGCAATTGCCCCCCAGTGGAGGGGATTTGCCCCTAGTGGAACCAATTTGCCCCCTCAGTGAAACTGAGTTAATTCGTCACGAGTGGGCACTAAATTACTATCCCGCGCCGGGCCGGTGCTCGGCGCCACCTTCCTCGGGCCGGGGGGCGTTTCGACGCCCCCCTTCTAAATCGGCTCCTATGGGACCTAGACATAAACCAAAAACACCATTCGAGAGCTCGTCAAAAGCGATTTCGAGACTATGTCAGTGCAAAATTTTATCATGTCGATATTAGGGTCACCAGAGGTCATCCTAGGTCAAATTTTCAAGATTTAGGACTTAGCTCCAGATACCCCCAATTATCTCTGAAACTATGATAGCTAGGAGCAAACATGTTAAGACGCATTAGATAGCTATTTAAATTTGAAATCGCACCCAGGCCCTCAAATTTCATCTCAGGTCAATAAATTGGGCTCCAGAGGTCATCGAAAGTCAAAAAGGCTATTTTTTCCCAAAAATGTTTTCAAGAATAACTGTTTACGTAAGTGAGATAAGGAAAATATTGTGACACCATCGTGTTTGTCTCGTCAAGGCGCTTCGAATCATTATATGGTTTTAGGTTAGGTCAGCCTAAAAATTTGACCTCAGGTCAAGGTCAAATGATGACCCAATAAGGTCATGTTGTACACTGGGAGACGCGTCTTGACGAGATAAACACACTGGTGCTGTTTTCCGTTCTCTATCTCAATTGTATCGATAGTTATTGACAAAAAGGTGTTGGTGACCTCGGATGACCTCGGCTGACCCTGTAGGGATACCAGACGAAAGGCTGCACCTCGGTCTTCAAGAATGGCCTGATAATATACTATGGACTAAAGAAGGAATTGGGTATTGATATCATGGATCTCAGACATGGAAAGCATGTGAATATTTCCCCATTGACCTTATAGAGGTGGGAGAGCTTGGCAGGAAATGACCTGACCTTAGAGGTCACAGCGCTATGAAAAAACATCTGAGATAAACAACTAGTAGCGTAGTGAGTCCTCATGAAATCCTGAGTTACAAACCAATCAACCAAACTATGGCTGTTGGTAGGGCCGGCACAATTTTTTTGGAGCCCGGGGTCACATGATCCGGCCCTCGGTGAGCCTGACCTGACGATACCTGAAGTCATTAAAATAGAGAATGCTGAGAGAACAAAAGATAAATGAACAGGTTATGGAAAATTGGCGCGCGCTACCGCGCCGCCGTTTCTCCGATATTCCGAAAAACCTGACGCGGGGAGCGTTTCCGGCCGGCGCAGGGCCTATAGATGATGCATTCAATAGCCTTACAAAAAAGAGTTCCTTCTATCGACCCGACCGTTTTTTACAGATACAGTTACTGCATTGCCGTGGATAGCATGTTTAGTAGGAGGGGATGGAAATTTATTCCACAGAGACTTCTGGCTTTATCCCAAGTAACTTAAATTTTCCCCCCTAGGGGAGCGAAATTCGTAGGTGACATACGATTTTACGCTCTATAAAGTAGATGAAAGCGTCACTGAAGCATGCTTTCAACTTAAAACCAATAATACGCCGTTTGCCGCACCTAGCACAGCTTTGAGATCTTGAGAACAGATCGTTGCGTCGGTTCAAAATTGACGTGGATCACAGGTGTCAATTTATATACGTTTGGGGTGGCCCTCAGCGCCTCCATGTATTGAGTCTGGACCCCCAAAAATGCTTTCGGATCTCTCAATGTTTTCTGGCCAATGGCGGACCCAAGGGGCATAGAAGACCAAAACCCCAAAACTGCCTGAAATCAGCAGATAATTGACGTAAATTGTAACTAAAAACCCAAGAAACTTTTACGAAGTTTATTATTTCACCCATTTTATCATAAAAGGCAACATCAAATGGATTTGCTTTATTAGCCATTTTTACGAAGGACTTTATATACCGGGTAACCGGTGCGTTTGGGGCGTTTTGGGCGATTGGGGCGATTGGGGTGTTTGATACCCTCGCCTGACAGCCCCCCCCCCCCAGAGGTTTTTCTTGAATACCTTTTAACACATTCCGCGCATCTTTCTAAATTTTTCCGTAACTGAGTTTTCAACAATTATACGCACCCTGCCAAAATTTGGTTAAAATTGTTCGCATAGTTTTAGAGATAATGACGTTTTGATGACGTCATGTTCGTAAAAACACGATAAATGTTTGAGAAATCATAGAAAATAGAGTTTCGCTGCAAAATGCAAACAAAGAACAGGCAAGACGTAAAATAACATTTTATTTCATGTGGCAATTTCTGATTTTCAATTTTTTTTTTTTTTTGACCAGGGTGGTAAATTGCTTTGAGTGGCCCCGACCAAAAGTCGCACACACTGAAAAATGACCCAGCCAGCCTAAGCTAGGGATCATTATCTGGAGGTTCCCTATGCATAAGAAGAACGTACATTAGCGCAGGGGCGCCGAGAACTCTCCGAAAGTGGGGGCGCTGGAGGCAATTCTGAAGTAAATTATTGCCATGCAACGCATAGGCATAATGTGAACATTTGATGAAGTTTGGGGGGTGCCCCCTCTGCCCCTCCCCCCCCCGTTCCTGTGTCCTTGTTCAGGCCTTGGTCAGACATAAATGTTGACTGTGTCCAGTGCGGAAATACAGACGCTGCCTATTACTACCGGTTATATTTTCTCCGTGGATGGAGGATGCCTATTACGCATAAAGGCACGCGAGACACCTGAATGGCCGCTTGGTAAACACTAGAATCCTCTGACCGTCAGTAAAACCTATGACTAAAAAAACACAAGGTCTGGGTTTTGGTCTGGGTCGGGTCCGGGGCCGGGTACCCGACCCCCGGCCCGGACCATGCGTATGAGAAATTACTCGAAAAAGTCGATATCTCGAAAACTACGCACCGAGCGACAGCGGAAAACCGGCATTAGATAGGTAGTTCCTCATCCTGCTTAGACTACCTGGGATATACCTTCATTTTTTCGTCGGAAATATGGGTGAAACTAACATTGGAAATCAAGAGCTGAACGCAACTGCTAATTAAAAAAATGCACAGTGGTTCATATATACCGACTGACGTGAGTTATGATAACGTGCATAAATAATACATCTTATTTGATTTTGACGAACAGTATTTCTAAGGATTATCATTGGTTTCACGAAAAGGCATAGTTAAATATTTTTACTGTCATTTGCCCCCGGGTACCTCATCAGAATGAACATTTTGTCCCCGACCTTGTCCATGAGGACAGAACACTTTACCACCCCTGTTTTTGACCCCCATTTTTTTTTTAATCCCCACAAAAAAAACGGAATATATATGAGAGAACTGATGAAAAGCAATACCCAAACAGAATGGCAAAGCAATATCTCTCATTTTGACTGAACGATGGCTTCCTAAGTGTAAGCAACTTATGACGTCATTTTTCAATTCATTTTTTTACTTTTGTTGACCAGATACGAGCAAATAAGTACCTTTTATGTAATCAGGAGCCAAAACTGGTCTAGGGACATGCCTTTGTATTTACGTTTATCATATTCTAATTTTGAGGTTTTCTCATCGCTATCCTGGACGTGATCGAATCGTGGTTGCTAATGCTAATCGCCCATAGCAATTATCATCGATGGTGAAGAGTTCCGTGACCTAAGAGGTCAATAATAACCCCAGACCTACAAATCGATATATGGGCATATAGCTAATTCAAACTAAAGACCAACAACTTGACGCTAACCAAATCATTTTATTTTGCAGAACTTTACTAATTACGACGGCCTGAGCAGCATCGCTATTTTTGGATGTGGTCGATTTTGGGTCATTCAATTGACCTGGAAGGTCACCCGTTGACCTGAAACCAAAAAAGATATACCACCGGATTCCTCACATGACAGGGCAACATGCTGGTTCTTACCGCGTTGCTCTATGGTGCTTGGTTTGGAAGTTAGCAGAGGGCTGTCAGGCCCTCCCCCCGTATGGCGAAGGTGAAAAACGTTCCCGTAGGACAGGGGTTAAATGGGGTTTGGGGCCAGTGTTAGAGCTATGGCCACGTGACACAGTGTTAGGTCCAAAATTTCCTTAATTACAAAATGACAAAATTCCAAATTCTGCCCCAAGCCCCTTTTAAAGCAAACGTCCCAATCGCCTCAATCGACCCAAATGACTCAATTACCCGGTAAATAATGCCCTTCATGAAATATTGTTAATGTTCGATATTGGGGGAGGGGGGATTTCACCGCAATTTTTGCAGTTCTGGGTTCTCCCTTGTTTCTGGCTTTAGATCAGGCATCTGACACACACATGTTGCATGTACCATGGTTTCAACCACGGTGATCCTTAGAAAACCAAGCTTTAAAAAATCGTTGGTTCTAGGAACATACCATGGAACCAACGAACACTACCCTAGAAAAACAAAAAATACATACCCTACCCAAAAC
Organism: Semibalanus balanoides; assembly: GCA_014673585.1. Lineage (NCBI taxonomy): Eukaryota > Metazoa > Arthropoda > Thecostraca > Balanomorpha > Balanidae > Semibalanus > Semibalanus balanoides. The sequence goes on from VOPJ01008220.1 coordinate 66,624, forward strand.
CACCTTCATCACAAGACACGACGAAACCAGTGGATTATCGGCGAAGCAATGTTTCTCTTCTTTGTAAAGTGAGTGAAAGACATAAAATCGGCAATGTCTAAAAAACGATTTTGCTCAGACCATTGTAATTATTAAAGTAATACAAATAAAATGACTTGGTAAGCGTCAAGTTGTTGGTCGTTGATGTAGCTATCTGAGAATATATTAACTTCTAGTTCTGGGTTAGTTAATTACCTTTTAGGCCACGGATATCGTCAACATAGTTGAGTATTGCTATGGGCGATAAGCATTAGCACCCTCAAATCGATCACGTCCAGAATAGCGATCAGAAAACCTCAAAATAAGAAAAGAATAGATGCAAAGAAAAAGTCATGTTCCTATATAATTTTTGGCTCCTGATTACAGAAAAGGTTATTATTTGTTCTTATCTGGCCAACAAAAGTCCAAAAAAGCAAATTATTAAATGACTTCTTAAGTTTCCTACGCTTATAAGAAGTCATCACTCAGTCAAAAATAGAGATATTGCTTTGAAATTTGGCTTTAGTAATTTTTATACTCATTTCGCTCACATATATTCCGGTTATTAAATTACCATTGAACATTTTAATTTTGTCGGGATTTTGACAGAAAAAAAAATGGAGGGTCAAAGACAAATATTTTTAAATTCATTAATTGCCATATTAAAGAAACTGTCATTTTACGTCATGTCTGTCTTCTGTTTTCAATTTGCTGCAAAACTCTATATTCTATGAGTTTTCAAACATTTATATTTTACGAACATGACGTCATCAAAACAACACTATCTCCAAAACTACTTTACTAATTTCAACGAAGTTTCGACAGTATATGTATGATTGTTGTATACTCAGCTACTGCAAATTTAAGAAAGATGCACAACATGTGTAAAGCGTTATTCAAGAAAGAAAAAATATGGGGGCCTGTCAGGCCCTCTTCCCGTAGGGCGGAGGTTAATGATGACCTTTATCAATCTTGGGGCATTTCAATGCAATCATACACATCCTATTGGTCAGGTTTCGTAAAGGCCCTGAGTTTTAAAGGCCTCAGGATTCATGCTGGCCAGACGTTAAAAATGCTAATTGGCCCACAAATGTACAGGGAGGGATAACTAATTCAGGTCAGAGCTGTTGTTGTACAGAAGTTGATAAGTCAAGAGCTTGAAAGGGGTTAGAGATCGTATTGGCCAGAAGTTGACGGGCCTGCGCCCCAGCCGTGGTTGACCGGTGCTTGGGGCTTTTCGAATTTCGATACACACCGGAGAGAACAGGAAACTATAAAGAAAAGTAGGTAGGTATGGTGGTCAGGCTTCCAGCCTACATGATCTCAGAAGAATTGAACAAAAGACAGTATTAACGGAACACAAGTTAAATTATCTCGGCATCAGCATTTTCTTGAAGGGAAATAATCACCTTTTTCCACAAAAATGGAGTTAATACTTGAAATCGACAGATGGGACCAAAATATAATGTAAATTCATCACGTTTTGCATAAAAACATTTCTACTAAGAGATATTTCAAGTTAAAGAACTGATAAGCGTTCCACGCTTTCAATGACCGGTACTTGCCGGCTGCTTGCAAGTACTTGTGTATCTCATCAAACTGCGGACTTTTCCCGTATTGCTTTCTTACGAAGGGAGTGAAAAATATAGTTTGAATCCTGCTTGTTTCGATAATATGACCGGCGATCCTGATACATTTGATAGCCATTGAATATAAACAAGGGAACCAAATTATCAGTTTATTGGACCCTATGCGGCAAGCGGACTGTGTTTTTTGAAAATGTTCTTACATTTCAGATATTGAAAGTTCTATTCAACTTTGTCTCTTGGCTGTGAACAAGACTATGTTTTATATCATCATCGTCAAATCCCTTTTTTCCCAAAATAGCTCGACAAACAATTTCAAACATTGGGAATTCAATTTGAAAAATAAACTTTGGAAACATAACATGGCTTATTTTAGTGTCGGCGATTTGTTGCGCAGGGGACATTGTCCAGGCGTTTAACAAGTTCGAAACACCGGCGCCAGATATGGTGCGCTTCAATATGATGGACAAACACTGCTCATGAGTTTCAAAAGAAGTATATGTGCTTTATTTTAGCTTGTAAAAACTTACAACATTGAATGAATTAACAACATTGAATAAAATAAAATAAAATAACAACATTCAATACAACATTGAATGGATTAAATTCATTTAATTCTTAAATTTAAATTGAATCTTTGCTATACCATCACGGAGGCCAAAGAAATTGGTGCTAACAAAAATGTAAAAGTGATCATTTCCCTTCAATGGCAGGTTCGAAGTTGATGCTAGAGGTGATTTGGTGGTAAGTTTTCCTAGATATAGTGCCGAAAAATATCAAATAGGAGATAAAACATCACTTTGGTGCCTGATTCAGTGAAACGGTGCACAAATTGTTATTTAGATATCTAGTTAAATTGTGTCCTTTTAGTTTATATTTCGTACAGTTCAAGAAAGAGTACACAATTAAAGGGAGTGTCTACTGGTTTTGAAAATCATAACTATTTTTGCATACGGTAAGAAGCTATTGGTTTGATTGTTGAATACGATAATATTCACATCGTGAGCCTCACATCGTTGAATTTTAGTTCATATTCTTTTTGTTTATATTCTATTCTGATATCGACAAAACGATCACCACAATAATCAGAAATAAGACGACATTATTGTAAAAGTCGCAGCTAAGACAATACACAATTGATGCGAACAATGTTAACCAGCCATCGAAAGGCAAAATGGCCGTTGGAGCTCTGTTCGATAGCTGCATTATCGCATACGAGCTCTTATAATCAAAATGCTATTGGCCAGCGCTTACGATATGGCAGCAAATTTGTATCGATATTTCGATATTAGCAATGCTTTTAGTCAGGGACGCAGGAAGTATGTTCAAGTTGGGGGGTGCAGGATTTTAGCCTGACAATGAGTACTCAGCCGGAAATCCTGCCACACTTCAGAATTCTGCCCGATTTTGAACTACTAGTCACTTTTGGTTGTGGGTATTACCTATTTACGCCACTAGCTCGTCCAGCTACAGGGTATTATGATACTTAATTTGACTGACCAATAGACTCGGCAATCATACTGCTGCTGTTAACCGGATTTTTTTTGACAATTTTATTGATTAAACAATTATTAAAGTTTTGGGTTTTTCATATTTTTCCGAAATTCTCACATGCTTAAACATTAATTTATATTATAGAAACATGTTCAGATAGCAAAATATGACAAACTTTTAACGATCATTTGGACGTGTGGCAAAACTTTGAAGTTGATACCATTTAAACAACTGACTGCAATTCTGACTCTTCCAACAGACGCAAAATCGAGACTTTCCGCACGGGCATAACCTTCGTGGATATAAAATGGCATTTGGGTTTTTGCTTTACACTATGAGTTATTTGGAAATTAATTGTCCGCTTTAACTTTTGTAACGCTCTAGCACGCAAAAAAATAGCCAATAAACATGTAGTACAACGCCTAAGTGACCGTAATCAGCAGTTTGATCTCACGTTGACCTCGGATGACTTTGGACCTTATTAAGAATCATCCATCATCTGAGTCTTAGCCTGAATTTATAACAAGACTTAACGAATGTTTACTTACAAGTGGTCGATACATGAATCATTAAGGGTACCGATTTTTTTTGTCTGCTTAGCGTTTAACCCGCGCCGTGACGAATGTCGGCGCCACCTTCGCCGTGCCGGGGAAGGGTTTCAAAAGCTCGTTTGAAAGTATTGGAAAACTATTGGCGTCATTTTCGTTAAACATGTCAATCATTCAGGTCACCAGAGTCACAAAGGTCAGATTTTCCACTTTTCAGGGCTTTTGCTCTCCAGAATCACCCAAACTATCTCGCGAACTATGATAGCTCTAGGACAAACGGAAAGCGATTTGAAAGCTCTTGAAAAATTGCATCGCCACCGTGTCCTCGCAATTTTATTTCAGGTCAATAGTTAGGCTCCTGAGCACCATCAAAAGGTCAAAAAGGTTATTTTGGTCAAATCAGTTTTCACTAGTATCTTTTTACCCTAATAAAGATAAGGCTATAATTTTGAACGCCCATTGGTTGTTGGACGCTCAACAAGGCACTTTAAATCGTATTCACGATGGACAGGTTAGGTCAACTTTAAATTCTCGACCTCATCGTCAAGCGTCTATGTGGTAACCCCAAATAGGTCATGTTGCCACAATTTGAGAGACGTGTCTCGTCGAGACACGTCTCCCGTGTACAATTTGTTTACTGTACAACATTGGTGGCGGTTTCAGCTTATTTAAGCGTGTGTGGAGAGTGCGCGTGTGAGAGAGAGTGACAAACATGTTGGCTGACCTCGGTGTTGAACCTGGCACTGACCCTGTAGAGTCCTTACACAAATCGCACCTGAGAGTCTTACAGGAATGCCGATTAGATAACAGGTCAAGAAGGAATTGGCTGCTATCTTGCTATCCATACGTCTGGACGGAACGGAGCGAGGCCACCGGGGCACCGTGCCCCTTGAATTTTTAAGGGGGCCACCCATATAAAGAGCTCCTTTTCAATTTGTTATTTCTTAGGTACAGATTTAGTCTTTATTATCAAATTTATCTGGTAAACCAACATTTGTTATAATGTCAGTAAATATCCTCGTTAAAAATAAAAAATGACTATACAAATCGTGGAAATCGAATTTCAAAGTTCAGTGGCCAGCAGAAAACGGGTGAAAAAAAGGAATTCATAATTTTCGTTTAAATAGCTTGATCAGGATTCTGTAAAACTTGAGGTTTAAACACCAAAAATTCAAACTGTGCTTTTTTCTGTTCAATTGGGACCACCAATTGTATGTGAAGATGATTTTAAAAAAAAAATAGGAGAAAAAAATAGCATTTAGGTGCCGCAAATCAGCATCGTCACTGCAATCGTAAAATGCTAATCACGAATGCCAGAACTCTAAATGCTGGACCGTCAATTAAAGTTTCCATATGGGTTTAGATCGTTTGGAAATTACCCTCGTGTTGAGATATACAGGCGTGCTGGCTACGGTAATATCCCTAAACCCCAATTTCTGAGTTTGTCACCAATTCAGCTTCTATCCTAAAAATGGCGCTTAACAGCCTCTTACATTCGACTGGAAAGCAATTCATAAACTAGTAATCCCCTGCCTACTAACCAATTTCAAGCATTGTATAATGAAACAAGTACTACTTTGATTATCTTCCCACAATGTGGATCTCGATGACTTTTTCAACGATTTTAATTAATCAGAAAACTGTTAACGGAAGAAATCGATCCTCAGAAAAGTTGGGGGGGGGCGACGCCCCCCACGAAAAAAGTTGGGGGGGGGGGCAGCTGCCCCCTCTGCCCCCCGCTTCCTGCGTCCTTCCTTTTAGTAGTAGTAAGCACTCTGGGGTCTACCCCATTACTTTATGCTACCAGCCACTTGCTAGAGTCATTGGAATATCTCAGCAGCTAGTGTGAATCTAGACAAATGAAACGCATGGTTCGATTCAGACAATTATGCAGTATAAACCAATGTAAAAAACAAAACAATGTGAGTACACACTCCCATTCCTGACCACGACAGAATTACGCAACAAAAGCTCTGAAAGGCAACACTTGTCTGAATGGGTGTCAGCTGGAGAGGTCCTGAGCTGTCAACGCTCGTTCAGAACGTGTCAGCAGTTGCTGCAAAAACGACACAAAAGGACGGATCATGCAAGGCAAGTGTGTAAGATACCTATGTCAGCAGCGGCCGGCGCGTCTCCCCCAGCTGCGGGTGAATCACTGCCGCAGGTGCACCACTGGGGAGGGACACCTTTGTTTGAACATGACGGAGCACACGCAGGCTCCGGCCATAAAAGCGGCCGCGGCCGGTCTCAGGTCATTCGAGGCCCTGCGTCTTCGACCAGCACTGGTAGAACCATGCAAGTCCTGTTGATGTGCACTCTCCTGGCGCTGACGGCTGCCAAGCCGCGTCAGATCACCCCGCTGAACCAGTGGGACGACAACGCTCCCAACCCAGACGGCCGTAACCCGGAGATTCTAGATGATGATGACTTTGAAAACCGCAATCCCCAGGCTACTGACGACGGTCTGGAGCTGTTTGAGTCTGATATGGTGCTGACGGCGGAGCAGCGGGACGGCCGGCAGGCGCACACCAGCCTCTGGACCAGCCCGGTCAGCTTCGCCATAAGTGCCCAGTTCGGCCGGCGACAGGGCCGCCATCCTGGCCGGCATCCAGCACTGGCGAGATAACACCTGCATCGAGTTCAACGAGGTGGCCGAAGGCTCCAGCGTGCCGCATATCAATGTCAAACAGGATACTGGCTGCTGGTCGCATGTGGGTAAGACGACCAACTCTGGGAAACAGGACCTGAGTATCGGCTCGGGCTGCACAAGACTCGGCACAGTGGCGCACGAGTTCGGCCACGCCATGGGCCTGTACCACCAGCAGTCGCGCAACGACCGCGACAATTATGTCTCCATCCTCTTCGAGAACGTCAAGAAAGATAAGGAGAACAACTTCAATAAGCAGCCCACGTCCAACAACTACTCGGTGCCGTACGATCTGACCTCGGTGACCTCGACCTCGACGATCTGACCTCGGTGATGCACTACGGTAGCACCTACTTCAGCAAAAACGGTCTGGAAACGATCCGCGTCAACAACTTCCTGCACAAACCCCTGATCGGACAGCGCAGCGGTATGTCACACCGTGACAAGCAGATCGCCAACGCCATGTACAACTGCGCCACCGGCTGCACCGACCCAACCACCTGCCAGAACGGCGGCTTCGTCGGCAAGGACTGCACGTGCGTCTGCCCGCCGAACACGTCTGGAGCCAACTGCGAAACGCTTAACGGCGACTACTACGGTGACATCGACTGTGGAGACATCGACATGACCCAGGAGGGCACCATCACCTCGCCCAACTACCCCAACAACTTCCCGAAGAATGTCGTCTGCTGGTGGGTCATCAACGTGCCGGCCGGACAGAAGGTTAAGGTCACCGTCACCGACATGAAGCTGCTGCAACGCTCCGAAACCAGCGGCAACTGCGCCTGGGACCACTTGGCGCTTCGCTACTCCGGCGACGTCCACACTGACAACCAGAAGGCCTGCGGCGAAGAGCTGACGGACCAGAGCTTCATCTCCACCGGCAACCAGTTCATCGTCCAGTTCAAGTCGGGCAACTACGGCTGGTACCGCGGCTTCAAGGCTGACGTGGAGTTCGTAGTCTTAGCCTGAACACTGAACACCACGGTTGCAGGCGGGAAAAGGTTACGGCCGTTGCCGCCGATTTTGCCGGCCAGCAGGGCAGGCCGGTCGGAGCAGGCTCACTCCATCACCGGCTTTGTCAGGTGACACGGTCTGGAAGAGCTTTTCTTGTGGGATTATTAAGTTTGTGGTGAGTGTGGGGTAAGTTCCTCTGGGTGAAGGGTGACGGAGAAATACAAGGTTTGCTGCACAGTTTTGTGTTTATGCGACTTTATATATATCAGACTTAACCCGAGCGTTACTGGGGTATATTCTGTAACGCGATTTACTGGGAGGGGGGCTATTTATAGCCCCATCAGATCTTCGGAGCTACTAGACCGATCTTAAAAATTAAAACGGCATTAGATAGCCCTGCTATATTTGGTAAGGGAAACATAATATTGTAAACCTCAGGGTCACCGATGACGTCACAGATCACGTCAAAAACAAAATGTTTGACCGTGTCATCAAAGTCCGGTGGATGGAATCGTCTTGCAAAAATGCGATATGAAACGCATAATCAGTTAATAAATCGGTATGATTCGTGTATCTAACACTTCTTATTGCCATTCTTAGCTATTTGTGAACCTGGTTTCAGGTTAAGGTCATCCGAAGGACACGAGGTCATCGTGCAAGATCACGGTCATTTAGGATTGTAAAACATGTATATTTATTGGTTTTTAGACTGATATATACGCGACAAATGAAATCAGGAACCATGTGATTTTCACATAACAATAAGAAAGAAGGGTTGAAAAACGGAAAATACAACTTCTTTGTTATGCGGGCAATGGTTATCGACTGTAAGGAAGAAGCAGAAGCGTAGGAAACCACGTCGACAAAATGAGTAGGGTGCCAGCGAAACTTCAAATCTCGTCTTGAGGGCACTCTGAGTAGCGTCATACACCAGGCATTTCTTTGCAGTTTTGAAGATCCTTTCGTCATTCGCGAGATGGTTGCGCCGCTTTTTATTTTTATAACAAAGTAAAATTGTTTATTTTAGCTCACCAAAATGGACAAAAAGTGGGGGGGGCCATGGCCCGCCACGGCCCCCCGCGTTCCTACGCCTGTGACTGTAGGGGATGGTGATATTTCGGGCTTTGGATAGAGTTTGTGTAAGTCCCAGTCAATATGTTAAAAGATATTTGAATTAAAACTTACCACGCTAATTCATTGCACTCTTCTAGAACATATTAATTCCGATTTTTTGGAAATTCGTTTAAAATATAAAAACAAAACAAAAATGTCTTTGGATTTCTCAACATCTTAAGTTTCTTTTTTTTTAAATCTGAGACGGCAGTTTTATAGCCGAGTTTATTATCGGTCATTAAGTATATTACAATTACACATTGAAAGTTATCTTAAATTAAATAGTACTTTTGAAACAGCGATATTCTCAGAAATTATTTTCAACTAAAAACGCAGAACCTTCGTAGTCACTCTGACGTCATTCCTGTTTGATCTATCATAGCCTTATCTTTTTCCTTCGGACAGCATGTGCAGGGGCGGCGGAAGAGGGGGGGGGGGCAGGGGGGCAGCTCCCCCAAAAAAAAATCAGCCGAGGGGCGCCTTGTATTTGGCAGTGGCTGCTGACCTGAGAGGGGGCGCTCTGGC